>PVKP010002355.1:0-125272 GCA_004027715.1 Plecturocebus donacophilus
TTTAAATATCTATTTAATATTTTAAGAAAAAACTAAATGAAAAATCTGAGAAGAAAAAATAATAATATTGGTAACATGAATTAAAACTTCAAAATTTTTCATACTTTGAATTCATGGAAATAATTAGAGGTGATCAATTATTACAGAATATGATTTTTATTTTTTCTTTTGAATTTATGTAACATTTATTCATCACTTTCTATGAATGGACTGATTGTGGAAGATATCTTTCCTGAAACACACATCATTTCTACAATTCTAAAAGTGACTTTCTCACACCCCCAGAGACAAGAATGAAGATCTGCCTGCCTGTGTAAGAGAAACTAAGTTAACTGTGCCTTCCTCGACTCAAACAACAACAACAGCAAACAAACAACAAAAACCTTAGTATTTAAAAAACATACATTTTAGGCCAGGCATGGTAGCTCACGCCTGTAATCCCACCATTTTGGGAAGCTGAGATAGGAGGATCACTTGAGCCCAGGAGTTCAACACAAGCCTGAACAACATGGCAGAACCCTGTCTCTAAAAATTAAAATTAAAAAAACAAAAAACAATAAATCAGCCTGATGCAGTAGCATGTACCTATAGTCACCGCTACGTGGGAGGCCAAGGGAGGAGGATCAATTGAGCCTGGGAGATCAAGGCTGCTGTGAGTCATGATCAAGCCACCACGCTCCAGCCTGGGTGATGGAGCAAGACCCTGTTACAAGAAAAAAAAAAAAACATTTTATTTAGGATTGTATTCATTAAAAAATATCCTTTTCCAAAGCAAAGAAACCCCAACTTCAAATTAACTCATTTTATGTTGCCTTAAAATTACTAATCTAGTACATTAAAACCTATCACTTCTGGTTGTCCCATGAGTCCATGAGCCTACCATTAGCCAATTAATTACATTCTGCCCTTGACAAAGCAATAAGACATATCACTTAAGAAATAATGTTTTTCCAGGCTGGCCAACATGGTGAAACCCCTTCTCTACTGAAAATACAAAAATTAGCCAGGCATGGTGGTGCGTGCCTCCCAGCTACTCTGGAAGCTGAGGTGGGAGATTCACCTGAGCCCAGTAGGTGGAGGTTGCAGTGAGCCAAGATTCTGCCACCGTCTCCACCCTGGGTGACAGAGTGAGAGCCTGTCACACACACAAAAAGAAAGAATGAACAAGAAATAAAGTTTGTAAAAATATACGTTTCTTTCTTATAAAATAAAAATTTTTCCTAGATATTCAATCCAAATCAAGTAAAGAAGCTTTTCCAAAAATGTACAGAGTCTATATGTTTCTAATTTTCTTTAAGTTAAATAAAGAGCGTATTGTTTAACCATAATCAACTATAAATAAACTATAGAAAGAGTATAGTGACAAATTTGGGCAATTTTCCTCTGCTTTACCTCTCCCTTTTTTCTCTTTTTAGGCAATAAAATAAAAATAAAAATGACCTTTTGACTATACTGTTATTATTCTTTTATTTCTTCTCATATTTATCTTTTAGTTTTTTTTCTTAAAATATTAAATTGGGCTGGGCACGGTGGCTCACTCCTGTAATCTCAGCACTTTTGGGAGGTCAAGGTGGGCAGATCACGAGGTCGGGAGAACAAAACCATTCTGGCCAACATGACGAAACCACATGTCAACTAAAAATGCAAAAATTAGCTGGGCATGGTGACGCAAGCCTGTAATCCCAGCTACTCGGGAGGCTGAGGCAGGATAAGTGCTTGAACCTGGGAGGCAGAAGTTGCAGCGAGCCGACATCGCACCACTGCACTCCAGTCTGGAGACAGAGTGAGACTTCATCTCAAATAATAATAATAACTGATCTTTAAAATCTCCCACTTTTCAAAAATCATTTTTATATATCTTCATAAAGCTCTTGAAACCGAGATCCTTTTTTAAAATATAGTAAAACATTATACAATAAGCACATCAGTCTTTATCAGACGGTAATTATCTGTGGATTCAATTTTTCTCTGGTAAATATGTTACAGCCAAAGAAAAATTGACCATTGATAGGATTGTGGAGGGGATTCACTGCATAGAGCATATGTTGGAGATTTGGTAATGCCTTTAGTGGTCTAAGCTGGCCATCCTGACTCCATTTCTGATATTGAGAAGTCTGTGGTTGAGGATTAGTCTCAGATCCCCCAGAGTCTCCTTGATTATATCCATGCCTATGCATAATATTTCACATGAAAATCCCAGTCTCTGTCCCATCACTAATAGATATTAATCAGTTGTACTAGTTCAATCAGGGTTTATGTATCAGCACAGCATAACCCTCTTATGCTTCAAGATTTGTCATCAGGCATTAGGAATTTCTAATCCCCATTATGGGGAAATTTATGAAAAATGTTATGAAAACATTTATGAAAAAATGTTTTCATAGAGTAAGAAAGACACTAAATGATATTTTAGTGTTTGAGAGAACAACTCGTTACTCAGCTAAGCTATGAAACCTCTTTAGCATAGCCCTTTTAAAGTATAACCATTCAGGTTTGCTTAAAGGGAGAAAGAAAAGGAGAGGGTGAGATGGTGCTAGAAACAGACAAACTATCTCTCCTCCTTTCCCCACTTTCCTCTCTCCTCCACCCCATCTTCTCTTCCTCCTGCTCCACAAGCTAGCAGACAGCAAAATCAGCCTGAAACTTGAAAACCGGCAGAACCTGCCAATCAGAATTAGGGTGCTGCATACTAAGTGATAATTATTCAGGCAGTCCTGCATTATTTACAAACACCTGCCCCTGTACCAAATGTCTAATGTTCTCTTTTGATTCTTGAACACATTTACAATTCACTTTTTCTTAGAACTTGTGTTCTGTTAATAAGAAAGACATGGTTTTATTTTATATTGTAAGGAACTATTTTTTATGCTTGACAAGCTACTTTAATATCTTATACTTTCTGTCTTGTAATATGAAGCCAGAATCTAAAAAAAAATCAAAAACTTGCCTAACTTGTTTTTATTATGAACTTGTCCTATTATGGCACAATGCTCAACTTCTAAAGGTGGTGATTTTCCCAACCCTAAAAGGAGTCACAAAAAGGCCAAATCACCTTAGTGTAAAGACAGTTGAACATGGAGTCTTAAATTAAGTAGAAAACTGGACTAAATTGTTTCTACATTTTATTACATTTCCAATAATTCATTTCAGTTACCTATTTCTAAAATTATTTGAGATGACTTTCAATTAAATATATACTGTAAGTTGGTTCAGGTGGAAATGGAAACTACGACTTCTGAGAACTCAAGATTAAAATTATTTCTAATATAATGTCTTATTAAAAGACCTAATAATGCAGCATACACAGCTAGTCAGAGTTTTCTAAGCTTATTCATACATTCTGAACACATTTGCCAAGTATGACTAGTATCAACAGACTGTAGTTTTTAGAGCCAATTGAACGTTCCTTTCTCTAAAATTAAGTTTAGTTTGTTTCTCACTTTCCTATAGAAACATTATTGAAATATTTAGTGTCTGAATTTGATAGTTTTATATCACAGGACATTCTTAGCACAGACAGTATCTTGCACCCAGTAGGTAGTGCACATAGTGTATGGATTGAATTGCATAGCCCAGAACTGAAAGTCTTTATCCAATTCTGTCTTCAAATGTCTTATCTCATTCTGAAGAATGAATGCAAATCCTGATGAAGTCCTGATAGTATTCCATGGTGTGTATGTGCCAATATTTAAAAATAAAACTGTCAAAAATACAGGAAATCAGTTGTAAGGCAGAACTCATGATTCGGGTTTCTCAAAAACAGTATATAAATTGCAAATGTCCGAATACAGACACCCCACAAATACATGTTACACTAAGCCCAGGGAATCTGTATCCAGACCCTTATGATGAAACCAAACATTATAATTACGATATCCCTATCTAATATAAGCATTTATAAAATATGTTTAAATAGGACATTTCAGTACACAATCACTCCCACCAACAGTGTAAAAGTGTTCCTATTTCTGCACATCCTCTCCAGCATCCCTTCCCCTACAAGCATCTCTTCCATTTTCCTCCTCTGTAGCAAATCTAAACTTCCCAATTAAGTTTTTCCCTTTTTTTTTTTACTATTATGTTTATTCTCCTCATTCTTAATATTTTGTAGTCAAACTGTGCCCTCCTTGTGTACCGATAATTGTTTTAAGGCCACAGTGATCATTTGTTGATTAAATGAGTGGTTGTTTTCCTTCACCCTCCTATTGTGTTTTCTACTATTGGCCACTTTCTGCTCCTACCACATCTTAGATTGGTGCAGAATTTGGCCACTGAAAGACCTTAAGTCTCTTTAAAATACTCTACCCCTCCTCTGGCTCTTCATCCTCCCATTCCATAAAGTGGACTTTTCCCACTTTATGAAATGGTAAAGTCTTGCTAAAGACCCATAAAATCTTTAAACAATTATAAAAAATATATTCTAGGATACATAATTAAATGATTTTCCCCTGACACCATGTCTTCATCTCTTGTTCAATTTTTGTTTTATCCTTGGGTCAAATTATAGCCAAGCAGGTATTTTATTCTTTATATCATTCATGTATTTTTCTTCCTTTCTAGTCTCATTTTTAGCTACTTCACACCTATATTTCTCTCAGAAGGACTTCCTGTAGTTTCTTTAGCTTATGACATTAATTTCTCATCCTGTCTGGATTGCATTTCTCTGTATATGTGTGTGTGTGTATGTGTGTGTATGTTTTATGTCCACATATCTTGTTTTCTCAACTTCCCTGTCAGCTCCTGAAGGGCAGAAAGCATATTGTACATTTCCAGTGTAACCAGTAGTCCTGGCAGAGCCTCTAACTCATAAGATGAGTATAAATACTTGTAATCGTGAGGGTAATTGATAAGTACTCAATCATTGTCAGGAGCATGGGTAAGAAATACAGCATATCTCTTTATCCATTGCTTCAGTTCTCTACTCAGACTAACATCACTTACACAACAGGACCCACCCGGCAGGTTCATAACCAGTTTCTCTAATTCTTCTTGATGACTATTTTCATTTCTATGTCAAATTTGTATTCAAATATGGATTTTGTTCCTAATGAATTTTATAGTATGGATATAATGTTAGTCAGTTTTTGAAACTGAACAACAAATTGTTGACGTGGAGCATATATGTGTATGTGTATTATATATTGTATTAGTTTGTTAGAGCAGACTTGAGAAAGTACCACATACTTGGTACTATGAAAATATATTTCCTCATAGTTCTGGAGAAAATGCAGAGAAATTGAGATCAAGGTGTCAGCAGAGTTGGTGCCTGTGAGGTCTCTCTGGCTTATAGTTGGCGGTCTTCTCCCAGTGTTTTCCCGTAGCCTTCCATCTGTGCCTCTCTGTGTCTAAATGTTCTCTTCTTATAAAGACACCAATAATATTAAATTATAGTCACCTTAATGACTTCATTTTCAACTTAATTAGCTCCTTCAAGGTCCTTTGGTATCTCCAAATAATTACCTTCTGAGATACAGAGTTTAGGAATTCAGCATATGAATTGTGGGGGGGCACAATTTATCACATAAAATTTAAGTAGAAAAATAATTGTGTGAAAAAAGCAATATGTAAAGAGAAGACATTAAACTTGGAAGAAGAAAAAAAAACACACACAATGTCATCAGTTATCTACCCTAATGTCTGAAGAATTCAACAGGGAAGGTGTGTACCACAGGACATTGGGGAGGTCATGGGACTCAACACTGCCATGTTAGTAAAGAAAAGGGAGTAGCTAATGCATCCAGTGAAATTTCAAAGGATGTTAATCATACCAGTTCTTATTCCCTTGAGAAATTCTCTTGAAACTGAGGTAAAGGTCTGGAATGCACAATTGACAGAGACATATGGAGCTCATGCTTTAATAATATGAATATGCTTTCTATACTCATTGGGGCGTAAGTCACATTTTGAATTACCTCATCACACATATGCTGCCCTTGTGTAGCAACAGTTTAACATCCCATGCAGATCTAAAACTGTCCCTAGACTTGGGTCATTTATTGATTGTGCTCAGTCATGGTTTTTACTGATCATTTCTATTCTCACATTCAGGTGGCTCTTTCAGCACATTTTAAAGTTTCCTTGCTGCTTTCCCTGCTGTTATTTCTTAGGTGACTCATGTTGTAATTTTCCAAACTGACTCTCTTCACAGTGAGAGGAAAAGTATTTGCACAGCTAAAATGGATTTTATGTTCAATGTCATTCTAAACTATCAGTAAAAAAAGTTGAACAGGTTAGCATTTGAAGCAGGTACATGGGGAGCATTATAAAGGGGCCCATTTAGAAATTAGCTACCTGCAGAACATCTTCATGTCAGAAAGATTCCCCAGCCTCCCCCTGAACTCTCACAGTAGCTTAATGGGGCTCACAGCAATACTAATCCTTAGTAGTAATCCTAAATACATGGATCCTCTTTCTCCCATGTCATTATATGTGGCATTCTGAAGACTGTGCACACTGACATGTGCATGTGCACAAACACACCACACTGGGTGAAACATGAAATTTTTGTTAAAACAAAAATTTTGTAAAATATGCAATTGTATTGGGTTTGTAAAAGAAGAATATCTTACTGATTATCATAATTGGCATTGAAATGACCCAAAAAATTCAACAGTAGAAAAAGAAGAAAAATAGGGAAACATGATTTTTTCAATATATTTGCCTTAATTAGAGGAGTGACTTTTTCCAAACGGATGATCATACTCTCTAGTGTGGTGCCATATAAGAAGATTGAGTTTAGACAGGGCTTTTTCAAACTATGTAGGCACCTCAGCGTTCCTGACACACACTTAGGTATGCCTCTCTTCTTGATAATTACCAAGTGTAATAAGGCATTATTAAGACTTGCTTTTTGTGCCTAACGGAAATGCAGAGATATTTTTAAAAAGAAAATCTCCTGGGAAATATAATACCACAAAACTCACCTTTGTGAAGAAATGTCTGTTCTTGATGATTCTCAAGGAAATATGGATGGAAGAACAGAGGCAAAGAAAGAGCAGGTGGAGGAAGGTGGAGTGCGGGACAGAGATAGTGAAGGTAAAGAAAATAATCATGGTTGACAAAGGAGTTTGATGTGGACTGATTTGAAATTCTTTAAACAGATGAGAAAAGGGAGGTGTACAAATATACATACTTACTAGGCATGCCTTGGGCAGACAGAATGAATAGAGAAAAGAATGCAGAGAAACATATGGTGCTAGGACTTAGTAGAGAAAGCATGGGTCTGCATTCAGGTAGGAAAAAAGGATCAGTTTGCACCATAAATTAAGTAGGTCAGAGATCACACGTTAGGTATCAAGGGGAGAAAAGAGAGTAGGAAATAAGTAGAGGGCAGGTGTCATCCATATAAATAGGTAAGGGAAGAATTCCAGGAAGCAGGCCAGGGAATCAAGAATCCGGGCCAGGGCACTAAAGAGGAAACAGATCAGTGACACATCTCAGCGCTCAGCTGTTTGAACCAGGGACCTGTACCAAAAGTAATATTTGAAAGCAATAATAATGGATCTTAATCCCGTAAATGCTCATCTCTAGGAAATTAGATAATCTTTCCCGGTGTCTATGAGCCACCAGTGTCTATGCATTTAATCCACATGAATGATAAAATTCTCCAGGTTTCACTGTGGAAAATTGGCAGCTTTTGAAGATTGATCCTTTAACGGTCATATGGCTCAGTCCAGCTCAATCAGTAAATTCTGAGCTCACTCTCATAATCCTTTCCCAAGAAAAATGCTAAGGGCTATTTGACTTGGTTTCTATAGATTATTTTTCCTACATAGGAACTATGTGATCAGATTTTCAAAAATTTTAGGTATCATATAATATCAAACACCCAGTAGCTAGACACACACACACACACACACACACACACACACACACAAACACCCCACCACCACCACCACTAACACACATATACAGGCATAAAGTACAGATGGCTACAGAATAATGACATTGCAACTTCTTATGAAAATTGCTCCCATATATCCTAAAATTAAACTAGTGATATCTAGTGATGTTTGACCCTCATGTATTTCTTACTGAGGTTTGATTCTCATTTCCTCCATTTAAATAATGAACTCCTTTTGTTTTTGTCAAATGACAAAAACGAAAATTTAGTCATACATAAAATTCATCAAAATCTTTATTTATAATTAAACTTGTAAGGTAAGGTTAACATTATCAAAATTATTATGAATAAATCTTGTATTCCATAGTTGATCTTGCATCAGAAATTCACAGGCAAAAATGAAGAAATTTTTGTCACTTTTAAGCAAGTAATTCTCCCTTTTCTTTACTGTATGAATCTGTATTATTATACATTTTGTAGACCATCAAATAAGCAGATATATTATTTGTGATTTGCAGCATTTTATTGTTAAGATTTTCACTGCTTTCTCAAAGGTTTCCTGACTTTCAGTGGATTTTGTTTTCTTCTTCTCATTTCCTACTAGTGTAGCATTTTAAGTAGGTGTTATAAATCTCTGCCAAAGGCACATTCATAGCCCTGCTTGAATGGTTTCATTTAGACTAGAACTACCCTTACTTTTCAAGTCCCTTCAAGATCTTTATCATAATGAAATAACACTTTGTTTTCATTAAAGGATAAATCACAACTTTCTAAAAAGCCATCAAAGTAACTAAATACAGAAGATTTCTTTAATTTTTGGAGTAGATTTAATATTAAACCTTATTATTAAATTAATTTTAAATACCTACTTTAAATCCAAATAGGGATTTCAAAATTTGTTTAAGTAGAGAAACAGGCATGTGTATTTAGTACATTTTAAAGCATTTATTATTTTAGCTCTATAAATCATTTTTCATGACTGAATGCTATAAAAAATTTTTTACAAAGGCAAACAAAATGCTCATATCTTTTTTGGTAGTTTTAGTCAAATGTGCTCTAATAGACTTGTGACAAGTATGTTTTTTCCCTAATCCAAGAACTCTAATTCAAGCCACAAATATTACTTTGAAATATACCAAATCCAGCAGAGAAATATATTGAGCTGGAGTTTCCAGAAGGGAAAAGTGCAGATAGAAATCCTTCACAAATTCCATTTACAACTTAGCCAAGTAGACACCAAGAATACTAATCTCTTGAAAGGTGTCATAACTTTTCAAAATTTTAGCCAGAAGGCAGTTATATAGTATTCTTCTTGATCTGTTTCATGATCAGTAAGAATGGTTTATTCATGTGGTTAAAAGTGACCAGGGAACGCATCTCCTAATGACTTACAGGATTTTTTTTTTTTCCAGACGAATAGATTTCCTAACAGATATATCTTTTGGGGAAAAAAATCAAATGTATGAGAGATAAGATGACCTTTCTCTTTCAACATTTCTTTTCTAACATCAATCACTCTGTTCTCTTCATATAATGATGAAAAACCACCACTTTCAGTTTTATAAAAGCTTCTGTCTTCACAATGAGCCATTTTCATAAAGCATTACTCTGCCTTCAGGATAAATGCATGTGGTGCATGTTACAGCCCCTACTGTGTGCTGATGCATTTATTCTTTTCACTTTAATTTTTTAGTGTTTCAAATGATAGAAAAAAAATATAGCATTCATAAATTCTATAGGCACCTTCTACAGGTTTTGTGGTAGACTCTAAGATCACCTAAAGTCTGGAACCTATGTTTAGAATCCAGGAGTATTTTGTTTATACAATACATTATAAATAAGTTTATTTTCATGTTCATCTGTGAAGCCTAAAATGTCAGTCAGTGACAGAATACTCTCCCCCAGGAAATGACAAAACCACCTGTTTTTATCTTAGCACATGCTCCTCTCTCCTCAATTGAATATTTTTACAGATATAATTCATAGGATATGATTCTATGGTATTTATGTAATATAAAGTTACATTATATTTCATTTAACCTTTACCCAAATAAAGTGAGGAATTAGGGGCATTCCTTGGCTTTATAGTCTAACAGGTGTGTGTAAAGTTTAAAAGTTCCTATCTCATTTTAACTGATATTTTGTAATCCTAAATTTCAGAATTAAAATGCTATGAATGATTTTCTTTCAACCTTTTCTGGGGCATATACAGTGATCATTGATTTTATTGCTGCTAGGAATAATTATAGAGGGAGGCAACTATGCATTGTGTCTGTGTATGTGTGTGTGTGTGTGTGTGTCCTTGAGTGAGTTGCTCAGACAAGAATCTAGGATCAGAATCTTAGAGATCACCTACTTTGAACCCATAATCTTGAAATAGAATCTAATAGAAAGCTGCTTGTAGAAAGATAAGCAGAGCACTATCTACCCTGATATTTTTTGGGGAGGATGAAACTTGATTCTGTTTCACAGCTGCATTTACTCCCACCACCTCCTGACATCTGTGGGCTAAGGGAACACAAGCTTGTAAAGAAAACTGCATTCAGTCACCAATTACAATGAAAACTCTAAAAGGGGGTGGAGGAAGGAATGGCAAAATAGGAACAGGAACGGGAAGGGGACTGAATTCATTTTATGCCATTGCCTAATGTATATTTTTAAATTTTCCTTATCAGGTTTTTTAGGGTTGGGACATAATTGTCCACCTGTGCATCTGATAGAAATTTACTCAATAAATGCCTCATATAGCCATGTCTTGAGGTTTCAGAACATTATCTCTTGTGCTAAGTTGAATAAACCAGACTTATTCCTTACCATGGAAATGTGTGTTTTCATAAATGAAAGCAATAAAACAGTAGCAGAAAAACCCAGACCAGAAAGGTTTTTCTGAGGACACAGGTCAAAGCTGACAAATATCATGTAACCCTAAAATTGGAGCTAACACACATGCTCAATTAATGATTTTTCTTTTACAAAGCTAAATTCAGTCATGCAATAGCTATGAACTCCATCTTTCTAAGGTTAGAAAATAAGTGAATAAAAATAGAAATAATAGAATTTTAAGTGTGTACTTGAATAAATGTGTAATGGGATATGACAGTTTCATCATGTGAAATAAATAGCTGAAGTGAATGATAAGTATGCAAAACACAAGAATAAATAAAAATTTAAGCCTAAAATTTAATTTTTACCACCCTCACAAAAATACACATTTAATTGACAATAAAATATAAGTAAGCATATTAAATAATTTAATAAAATGTAGATTTTTTTAAACTTTAGGATCAAAAACATTCGACATCCATTTACTATAGGTGTAAGTCTTGTCAAGGAGACAGACAGAACTGGACTGAAGTCCTTTCCAGCTCATTGAGCCTAAAACTCTTAAATGCTGCAACAAGGCAGCAGGCAGTAAAATAAATTTAATGATCATTAACTTTGCTATTTTGATGTCTATTTTATTATACCAAATTTGTCTTTTATGAGTTCAATTTAGTTTTAAATAATTTATTCTCTAAGAAAAATAAATGCCATATTTTTTTAAATGAAGAACCAAAATCTTCTTTCTAAATGAATTCTATTAATGAAGTTATCACATCTGGACTCAGACTTTGGGCAAATCACCTATCCTCACTATGTCTCATTTATTCCTATGGAAAATGGGGTCAATGGTAGTGCTAACATCATAATGTTGAGAGAGAACCTGAGTTGGTACACATAAATGCTCAATAAATTATTATTATTATTATTGCCATTTTATGCACTTTCAGTCAGAAACAAGGCTCTAAAGTTCAAGTCTTGCTTGTGTTCCTTAATTTTCACAAAGTCTCTTAATTTCCTTTTGTTTTTGTTTTTGAGACAGAGTCTCGCTCTGTTACCCAGGCTGGAGTGCAAATGGCATGATCTCGATCTCTACTCAGTTCAACCCCTGTGTCCCAGGTTCAAGCAATTCTCATGCCTCAGCTTCCCAAGTAGCTGGGATTACAGGCATGTACCACCATGCTTGGCTAGTTTTTGTATTTTTAGTAGAGATGTGGTTTCACTATATTGGCCCAGCTGGTCTCGAACTCTGACTTCAAGTGATCTGCCCACCTCAGCGTCCCAAAGTGTTGGGATACAGGCGTGAGCCACCTCCCCCAGCTAGGGCTCTTAATTTCACCTACTTCATAGTGGTTTGCATCTCCCTCTGATCAGTCATAAAAAAGATATAGCGTCTTGCCAGAAATCGCATCCTCTAAATCCCTGCTGTTAGTCCTTACCAAAGTCTGAATGTGGCAAATAACATTAATGGGAAATTTAAATTATCCATTCATTTATTAGTGGAATTCTGGATGTAAGGAATGTGCTTCCAGGAGTGAAAATGTCACTGGATTTTCAGATTTACATTTTTTTCATTAAATATATTGCAACTCTAATTTTGTGTCTGTATTTTTGGAGAGAGAAGTTCCAATCAGAGCTTTCATCTGATTCTCAAAAGAATATGCAGTCCCAAAGCCACATCTTTTGTGAGAAATTCTGAGTATTCTAATTTTACCCTAGCATCAATTCAGGCCCTCAGAAAATTATATATATAGCTGTACTGGCTTGTTCTTTTCTAGAATTTTTTACTGAATCACACTTCAGTGCTATAGATTTCTTATCTAGTTTCAGTTGTATTCATTATGTAGATTTTTGTCTAGGATAACTTATTATGAGAACTTCATCAGAGAGATTTTTTTTTATGTTTCAGTATCAGAAAAAGTTATGAAAAACTGTCTGGTGTTTATCTTCTAGATGGTTGAATATTTTTTTCTTGGGCTGCTAGAAAATCTATTCTGCAGGTTTTCTATGTTAACCTTATTCTAGATTAATTATTTTCTATCATAATGCTTCATCTTGTTTCCCACACATTTTCTTTGGAAAAGTCAAAAATGAATAGCTCTTTTCCCAGTACCTACCACACAACATGTTCAATATCTTGCAGTAAAATAATACTTCAACTTTCAACCTACATAAGTAGAATTGGAAATGAAACACGTCTTTTACAACTTTGGGGAATGCTTATGAGATCATTGGGAATTTGGGGGTAAAATAATATATTGGTACATTCATAGTTTGCTGTATTCTGAATCAGTGCTCACCGAGTATCATCATTAGTGGAAAAGTGGATTGACCTACAGAGAGAGGCAATGTGGTTTCTGAAAAAGTACCCTGCTCATGAAATTAGACTTAGTCTAGTCCAAGCTCTGAAGATTCAGGAAGAAGTTTATTCTCTCCAAGATTAGAAGACAATAACACCACTACACCTATTCACCTCACAAGACTGTGTTAGGATAAATAAAGTAATGCAGTGAAAAGTGCTGCAAAAGACATTATAGAAATACAATGTGTTTATATCCATAATTTGAAGTACATGTACTCAACTACCTTGCTTAATACAGAATCATAACCATATTCAACCTTATACTTTTAACCTATGGTTAAAGAGCTCTCAAGCAATATAAATTTATTCAGTCTCTATTCAGCTCCCTTTACTACCTATTAGTTATATAATCTTGGGCTAGTCTCTGAGCCTCCCCATTCCTCAATATTCTCACAAGGTTGTGGAGAGGGATAAATAAGATAATGGAAGTATAAATGCAATACTTGCCACTATGTGTGAAGTACAGTAAATCTTAGCCATTATTGTTAACATTAATTTCTTAGAGGTAATAGATGGTACAGAGCAAAAGCCTATTTCATTAAGTAAAAAATATGTACACTAAGTGCAAATAGCAACAGGTGGCTGACAAGATTTTACAAACAATATTTAATCAGATTCTAGGTACTGATTAAAATGCAATAAAAAAGTTTTAATGTAAATATTGCCATGCTAGGTATCCTAGTCACCCGATTTTAGTTTGATAGCAGTGGATGGAGTTGAGGGCCTTTAATGAGGCAGCTGCTAAGTGATTGTGCTATCAAGTGTGTTTAGTCACCAAGTGCAGGATCCAGCCGCATGTGACAATTCTGACAAAACACCATCCTGCAACAGCAGAGCCATGACATTTTTCTAATATAAAGGAGCAAATAAGGCCGGGCGCAGTGGCTCATGTCTGTAATCCCAGCACTTTGTGAGGTGGAGGTGGGTGGTGAATAACTTAAGTCCAGGAGTTTGAGACCAGCCTGTCCAACATTATGAAACCCCATCTCCAAAAATACATAGATTAGTAGGGTTGGTGGTGATCCCAGCTACTCAGGAGGCTGAGGCAGGACAATAGCTTGAACTCGGGATGTTTTAGGGAGCCAAGATCATGCTACTGCACTCCAGCCTGGATCACAGAGGGAGACTCTGTTTCAAAAAAAAAAAAAAAAACAACACAAATAGAGTGAAATGCTCTATCACTCTATCAATTAAATGTACAATAATTGAAAAAGTTTTCTTTGACAAAGTTTCTTATAAAATCAAAAAAGCACATTCGTCTTTCTTCATCATGAATCAGAATGCATGCCTCAGCTTTTGTTCTGAGATCTTTGCTGCATGTGTGACCTGTTTGGAAACAAGTTACATGGAATGTAAACACTAGCAAATATCAGTGTTCCTTGTGTGAGAAAATTAGGTTCATTTTGATCTAAAGAAAATTAAGATATACACTGAGAGTACTCACAGTATTTTCACTAGTGTTTATTTTTAAATACATTTATTTGATGAAAATATTTAAGAATTTAATATCTGGTGGCATGACAACATAATCCTGATAAACACTCCCCATTCTCATATTTTCTGAGAATAGAGAGATATCTATTGTCAAAACTCACTGAGAAATATCAAACAGTTTTTGTTAAAATGTTCACAAATAATGGCCAACTTCAATACCAGCAAAACAGTCTGACTCTATAAGAATAAATACAAAATAGGTTCAAAAAGATTCTATGAAAACTGTATTTGGTTTAACTCAGCACTAACATAAAATGAAAGAAAATTTTGTACCTATTAAATATTCCTTCTCAGAGCAGACATTAGAATCCAAATAAGATGCAGTTACTTGACAGCTGATCCAATCACATACTAATTTATCTCTTCATTGTTTCTAAGAAGTACTTGATTTGGGGTAGAACAACCTCCTGATTGATTCACCAAACGGAATTGATTTTAAAATGGACATTCGAGGAACTAGGTGAATTTTCCTACCAGGTGATATTGGTCCACAGACATTGTCCCTGCATATATTGAGGAAAAAGAAGATCATAGAATCCTATCAAATAAAAACTCCCTGTCTCTTCCCACTGTTACTAAGACCAAGCCAAGCAGTTGACTGTGACAGGAATGCCACCTCCTAGCTACAAACCTAGCTAATAGGTAAGAAAAACTCATCCAAATGAGAAAATCATTTTGGTGGCAGCAAGAGAGCTCCCCACCAAAATGATTATTAAGACTGTTCTATGGTAATAGTTTTATTGGATTCCAAAATGGAATGATGCTAGAATATATATACATATATATATGTGTATATATATATATATATATATATGTGTATATATATATATATATATATATATATATATGCCAGAATATAGAATATATATATATGACCACACATAAAGAAGCAAAAGGTGTAAGCAGACTATTGTCTACATTCAAAGTACAAATATGGCCCCACAGAGAGCAAAGGGCGATTCTCTAATCCGTTACCCAGTTAGGAAATAAATCCTTTTGCTGGAAATCTGGCCCTTCACTCCAATTATTCCTCAAAGAGGGAGAGGGAACGATTTGTCACATGTTATCAGAGCAGTGCCGTACCCCTACTCAGATGATCCATTGACCGCTGTGTCCTGCTGCTTCTGCTGGGCTGCCCAGCCCAGTACAGCCTCTGCCAGACTGCCAGACTGCCAGAAGCTTGGCGCTCATCTCTGTGACTCACCACGGATGTCCACCTCTCATAACCAGAGAAGTCAGAGGGCAGAACTTTTGGAACTCTGATACATAATGGTATGATCCCAGGGATTTCCAAATCTCATTGAACATCAGGATCATCTGGTAAACTCTTTTTAAAATAGACTTACAGATCTCATCTTCAGCTGACCAAATGTAAAATTCTAAGACTAGATTTCATGAAATATATGCTTTGAACAAGTTTCTCACAGTAAAGGTGTACACTAAAATCACAACAAGTAGTTATTAAGTTAATTTCCAGGTAGATAGTGGAAACTCTTTGTCTGTGGCATTTCACATTGCTTGAACGGATTACCATAGACTGGATGGCTTAAACAACAAATATTTATTTCTAGCACTTCTGAGGGCTGCAAGTTCAAGATCAGGATGCCAGCATAGTCAAATTCTGATGAGGGCCCTCTTTCATGTTGCAGACTCCTAACTTGTTACTGTATCCTCACATGGTAGGGAAAGGACTAGAGAACTCTCTGGAGGCTCTACTCTCTTGACCTAAATTACTGCCCCAAAGCCTCATCTATTTCAACATGTGAATTTTGGAGAAACACAAACTTCAGTCCATAGCAGCCAGCATACAAATTGGCATTTGGAAATCACAAACATCACAGCTCTTTTTTGTCTATAATAGAACAACACCTACTTCCTTGCCCCAAACTTACTGAGTCAGCTAAAGAAGTCCTAGCATTCATTAAGAGAATGGAAATTGATGTGTGGTAAGTACATAGCCTAGCTCTATGGAGAGCTGTTGCATTGTCTCTTCCATTCCAAGCACCACACACATCCACTTCAGTTATACTAAAATCCATATGTGAGTCAGGTGGGATAGCTCACGCCTGTAACCTCAGCATTTTGAGAGGCCAAGCCAGCAAATCACTTGAAGTCAGGAGTTTGAGACCAGCCTGTTCAACATGGTGAAACCCTGTCTCTATTAAAGTTACAAAAATTAACCAGACGTGGTGGTACACACTTGTAATCTCAGCTACTCAGGAGGCTGAGGCATGAGAATCACTTGAACCCAGGAGACTGAAATTGCAGTCAGCTGAGATTGCACCACTGCACTCCAGCCTGGGCAACAGAGTGAGACCCAGCCACATACAAACAGAAAAAAAAAAGTAAACCAGATTTTTAAAGAAATTACCATGTTATTGCTAATGTCTCAAATACTGCATTGGGCTTACAGATAGACTAAGTCCAAACAATCTCAATGATGTTTTTAATCCCAGTTTTGAGGGCCCATGATATAAAAATAATTGAACTTTAATGATGGACTTAGTTTTTCTTTAAGCTACATTGTGAGTTCCTCAAAAGATGGAGCTTTCTATAAATAGCAGCCAGCACATAAAAGACACTCAAATAATACAAGCTAGGAAGAAGGAAGGGAAGGAGAGAGGGAGCAAAAGAAGGAAGGGAGGAAGGGAGGGAAGGAGGGAGGGAGGGACAGAGGGGAAAAGAAGGAGAAAAGGAAGGGGGAGTGGGGGAATGGATGAGGGAGAAATCTCTGAGTGAATGAATGAACGACTGTGTTAATGTTGACTTTATGTTTGCAATTTTGTTAGTCTTTTTTTTAAAAAAAATATATTTTATTGCACTTTAGGTTCTGGGGTACATGTGCAGACCATGCAAGATTGTTGCATAGGTATATAAATGGCAATGTGGTTTGCTGCCTCTATCCTCCCATCACCTATATCTGGCCATTTTGTTTTATGAAACCAGAACCTAAAGTTTTTAGTCTCTTTTTTTTTGTGATTTCAAATGAATTTTTTTCAGATAGTCTTTGTTTTGATCGGTGCAACTTTGCCCTTATTTTGTTTACTTAGTTTTGCGGTATTTCTCAAAAATGTAAGACAGGATATTTTTTTTTTTTGAAGAACCCTTTTATAATCATATTAACTTTTGGACTTTAAAAATAAACTAAATATTGGCCATACCACTGCCAAGTTGTTACTTATATAGATAATTATGATACCAGCCAATGTATGCTTAAAAAGTAATAAAGCAGGAATGAGTTTGCTCCAGAAATATGAAGGATCCATTTGTGTAACTGTTTATGAGTTATATGTTAAGAGTTTGTGTAATTGTGTATGAGTTATATGTTAAGGGTGAAACTAACATTTTATGTTAAAGTTATTTAAAAATTGTGTCGTAGAGCTTGTTATGCCAGTTCTTGTTAAAGGGAGGAGTCGTAGAAAGGTTCTAAATCTCCATAAAGTCACATCAATTGTATATGCCAAAGTCAGATTGTGAACTCAGTGTGTTTGATCTCAAAACATACACTCTTTCTAGATAAATGTTATTAGGAATCTGGATCAACATTGAGTAGAATATTCACAGATGGCTGGTAAATAAAATCTATATAATGGTACCTTATCACATCCTATTATGGTTACCATGCTGTTAGTTCCTGTGTAATTGTTATATACTAAAAAATCAGTAAGATTCAGTGTCCTCCCCAGTTCATGGTCTACACAGAAAGATGAAATGAGTGCACATGTAATTATACTACATTGTGCTGAGATCTGACAGATAGATAAATAATCCATGTTAACATATTTTTAGCAATTCTGTGTGCGAGGCACTGTGCTGAAGAGTATATATCAACTTCACAGGAAACTCAGAAAACTGAGACTTAAAGACACTAAGTGACTAATCTATGACTGAAGCTCAAAATCAGGACATCTATTTCTGGCACACTTAAACTTAATTACTATTTTATATTTCTTCCTGGTTGCAAAGTGGAGTACAGACTGGAATAAGGGAGATCAGTTAGGATACTACAATAATCAACATGAAAGAGGATAAGGAACTGAGCTAGGAACAGCAGCCCTGGTGGAACTGGAAAGGAATTAGACGAAAGACACTTGACAGAGAGAAATGAGAGCATTGATGTCTGATTGGAAGTAGAGGAAGCAAAGAGGGGTACTGATAAAAGACAGGGAGGAGTCAAAGATCAAGGTTTCTAGCCCAAACAAAGAGAAAAATTGTCTGTGTTTCAAAAATATATTACCAGGAGAAATTTACAGAGAAGAGAAATATGTTTAATATTTGACATGTTTCATTTAAATAAAAGATTTTATGGATTCAATAAATTGGTCTTTCTAATCAGTTAAGACTCAGGAATAAAAATACCCCAAAACATATATGGCTGGAATGTCAGCTGATATAAATGCTATCAACTGTGGAAGAACACATACATTATTTCTTTTTTCTTAATGAAATTCTAAATTGCCAATTAAATAGGGGAGGGACAGTGGGAGGTGGGGAGTTGGGGGGAGATAGCATGGGGAGAAATGCCAGATATAGGTGAAGGGGAGGAAGGCAGCAAATCACACTGCCACGGGTGTACCTATGCAACAATATTGCATGTTCTTCACGTGTACCCCAAAACCTAAAATGCAATAAAAAATAAAATTTAAAAAAAAAGTGCATCCCTTACAAGGGTCTTATACCCTTGGGCATGCTGAACTTTCTGGACCTTAAAGAGCTCTATAATTCTAATTACACCATGACTAACAAAGATGTGGGAAACATCTTTTGGCAAAGTGAAAGAAGCTAAGCGATTCCCATCCTAAAGATCCTGGGAGAGTATTCCCAAATCCACCATTTTTTTTTTTTTTTTTAATTCTTTGCTGAAAAGGCTGTTTGGGAAATACACATATTTAGAAAATTAAGGCTCTAGTCAGTCTAGTTTGCTGAGTTGACATGTGATCTTAGAAAACAGTCTGTGTTCTGTGCTAAATTGCCACAGTTGTGATTTAGGTATCACAGCATCAGCCTTCTGTCCCTAGGGGACTCTTCTTTAAGTCAAAAGGACTGTCTGGGCCTGGAGTGAGATATTTGTTTGAAGATTCTAAAAATTGCCTCCACAAGAGCATTTAGCCTCCCCTGAAAAATGTAAGTTTTCCTTCAGAAAGAGAGCATTAAAACCATACCACTACCTTGGCACATCCAGTTCTGCAGATAAAAAGGCTGATTTATTTGTATTTCTTTATATTCAGTAACTATCTGGAGAAAAACTAAAAAGAATGAAAATTAAGAACTAAGAACAATTAATTAATTGGTCCATTAGAGAACATTTAAGTGGTTTCATTGAGGAAAAGTCAAATTGTTCTTTATGACTTAAAGTTTAATATCATTTCCTTTTGTGTAAGAAACCAGGAGCATTAGTGGAAATATTAGCTCTAATCCTACAAGGTAACTCCTTTTAGTGTGGAATAATGGAAATATATTACTGCTCAGTAAGTGTAATACACTTAAGTGGCAGCTCTATATTTGTAATGTTAGATTATCATTTTATATAGGGGAGAGACATGGTTTGTGTAGCTCTTCTTTATATGGGATTGCCAGATCATTTGATAATGATATTTTTAATTTAATAAACTGCCAAACTATTTTCTTGTGGGGTCCATATTCTGCATATTTACAAGCCATGGATGTGCTTTCCAGTTGTTTCACTCTCTTGTCACCACTTAGTATTATCAGGTCTTGGAGAGGTTGTTTTGGTTTGTTTCATTGTGTTTTTCACTTTAGACAAGTAATTGTTCAGATTTTTCTCTCATTTTAAACAATTGGATTGTTTGTTCTGTTATTATGGTGAATAGAGTTATTCTTATAGTCTGTACACATTTCTTTACTGCACATTCTCTTGCAAATGTTTTCTCACAATCTGTTGCTTGCCTTGTTACTTCCTTAACAGTCTTTTAAAGATAAATGTTTTAATTCTTAATGAACATCAAATTATGTCAGTTTTTATTATATCAGTTGATCATGAATTTACTGTCTTATTTAAGAAATCTTTTACTAATCGAGATTACTTTTTTCTGTTTTGTTTTACAGTCTTATGTTTTACACATTTTGAGTTTAATTTTATGTATGATATGATGTATAGATTATCACTTTTTTATGAAATTGCCTTTGCACTTTTGTAGAAAATCAGTTAAACAGCTATATATGGATCTTTTAAATTGTGGTTGGTTCCATTGATATGTTCGCCTCCTGTTTTGCCAACACCACTGTGTCTGGAATACTGTAGCTTCATAATAGGTCTTGAAATAAGACAAGTTCTCTAAAATTTCTCTTCTTCCTCAAAATTAATTTAGCTATTCTGGATTATTTGCCTAACTAAATAAATTTTGGAATGAAATTATTTATTGCTACAAAAAAATCTCCTGAGATGTTTTCTAGTATTGTATTAAATTACTTGACAGGCTTGGGGAGTTGGTATTTTAAAGGTACTGAGTCTTCCAATGCATGAATTCAGTATATTTCTCCATTTATTTAGGTATTTTTGGGTTTCTTTTATTAATGAGTTTTGTGTTTATCAACATTAAAATCTTGCATATTTTACTACATTTAAACTTACACATTTCATACTTTTTGGTGCTGTTTAATTTTTTTTTATTCCAAGTCTTTCTTGACAGTATATAAAAATGAAATTAATAATTTTCATTTTGCTACCTTGTTAAACTCACTAGTTCTAATAGTTTTTATGTAGATTGTTGACATTTTCTATGTAGAAAATCATTTATCTGTGAATACAGACTATTTCATTCGTTTTTGATCTGCATGCCTTTTTATTTCCTTGCTCCATTCCATTGGCCTCCAGTAAAATGACAAATAGAGGAGTAGTCAGCGCAGACATCCTTGTCTTATTTCTGATTACAGGAGGAACATGTTTTTCTTTCACAGTTAATTATGATGTTGACTCTTAAGTGTTTTGTAGATATTCTTTTTCTAGGTTGAGAAAATTGCCTTCTATTTCTATATTGCAGAGAGTTTTTATCATGAAAGCATGTGAATTTGGACATTTTTCCCTACATCTAGTAAGATTATCATTTTTTTTTCTTATTAAGTCTATTGAAACTGGATTTTTTCATTTAAAGAACTTTGTAGGAGTCCATATTGGATAATCACAAGATGAATGCTTCATGTTAGAATGTGGAACCTGTTTCCAGAGGTTTATACACTGTATATTTATGGAATGAGATCAGACTTCAATCTTTCAATGGTACTTGAATCTTTCAATGGCAGTTTATACAATTCATCTCTTGTATAAACTGAAGACACAGATACCAAAAGGCTTTCTTAGCTCAGTAAATCTTAAGGAAGTTAGTCCAAATATTAATTTATTAATAATTTGTTTCTGCTCTTTCAAGTTTAATACTTAAATTAAACATAGTGTCATCAACTCTTAGAGTTACTAAATGTATCAAATCTTAAAATGTGTCTCACTGGAATGAGTTCTACTAAAACCCAGCTTCTGTGGATAGAGTACTACATATTTCAGAACGCCACATTTCCAAATGGAGCTTAAACTTCATTAGCTTTTAATTTCAGATAATCTACTGTCTATTCAAAAGAAAACCAACAGACTGTGAAAGTAAGTTGTAAATTTAATTTTCAAAAGAGAAGGGACAAACAATGATTTGTCTAATTACCAGATGAGCACCATTGCTTATAGTAAGACATCATTTGCCATTATTTATTAGTGATTTGGGGAAATTGATTAAAAATTTCCTTCCTTTTTAATTCTAAATAACTTCATACATGATTTTTAAAATTTGATATAATATGTAGATAGAGGAAATGTGTTAATGTTGTCTATGTATTAACTCAATGAATATTTGTTAACAACTGAATGAACCAGTAAATCAATGAGTCATGTATAATATTTTCCTGATAAAAATATAAATACTCCATTATGTACAATTTCCTAATGTTAGTGAAACCTATTTAAGTTTTTTATTTGTATATTTTCATTAAGATTCACTTTTTATCTGAGTCAGATGATGTGTTTTAATAACAATCAGTAATCACTATACACATTTCTTAAATTTTTTTCTTGCAAACCTTTGTGCTAGGTGCTGAGAAGGAAAAGATAAATGAAATACAGTATATACCTTCATGGAGTTAGCATGCTATTCTAGAGGGGGAATTAGATACATAAATAAGAGTTACAGTATTGTAAACACCTTCAGAGTTGGTACTGCATTTTATTTACTCATATTTGTGACCATTGTGTTAAACCAGTGCTTACCACAGCATGCACTAACATGCTTGGCACTGCAGTAATAGAACTCTTAAAAAATGTGAAGAGAACACAAGGAAGCCAGTGAATAATTCTTTATATTAATAAAAAGTCTGTTCAGAGGAATACCATTGTAACTGAATCCCACAGGTGGAAGAAAGAGTGAAAGGACATTCAAAGTAGAACAGCGTAAGTAAGGTGTTTTTTTGTGCTAACGAAAGCAGTTTTAAAGACACAACCAACTCTATCATGTAGGACAATGATTATGGAAACTGGCCATTTTTATAAGAGTTAATCTGTGGTCAGCAAATGGAGACTTAGTCTTCTCTACATCATGTGCAGGTGGAAGCTAAGGAACTCTAACTGTGCTATGTTGCTTATTTTACAACATGTTAAGCTAGCCACAAATGATTTGAGAGCTGACCTTGAACTATTGTGAAAGTCTTTTAGCACTGCAAAACCATCCTGACCAATACTTTCTACCTCTCCTCACAAAAATTTTCTTGAAATAGTCAACTAAAAGCATTAAAGCTCTCCACCCATACAGAACTACACTGTCTCTTAGAATATATAACCCTTTCTCACTTAGCTGAGTTATAGGTTCCCCTGCTCATGTGTAAGGCCAATCTAGAATGTCATTCAGTGATTTTTGCAATTTGATCAGCTTGAAGAGGTGGATAAGGAAAATCTTCCAATATAAAACTGTCTAGTGAAGATAAAAGCATATAATGTAGGATCTGCAGCAGCTGGCATCATTAGTTATTGCTCTTCCCTGTGAACTGAAAAAAAAAAAGCTGTGGACTTCCATACCAACTGACAGAATGATTGCTTCCACGCCAAGCCTCTGTGGTACAGGTGTAAATAGTAAAGTCTGTAAATAGCAGTAAAGGAAAATGTCAACATTCTCTACATTTATCAGATTTCTTCTTTTTAGAGAATTCATGGGTATTAAATGGGTTATTATGGAAAATGTTCATTCTCAGTGATCATCAAAGTGTGGCAAAATTCATGGTGTTGAGATTGATGTCTGTTACCTCTTTTTTTTCCACAAGTGCACCGCTAAGCTTAGTGTACATTTTTCTTGTTTGTTTTCCTCTTTGTCATTCCATTCCAGTCACGCAGGCTTCCTGCAATCATCTATTCAATATGCCTGGACAGAGATATGTGGTGTCCAGTATTCTATGACCCAATCTCAGCATTAGGAAGCAAGTTACGGAGAGGCTCAGCAGAGAGAGGGATTCATGCAGGTAACCTAGATTAGGATACCCCCTTTTAGCTACAACAATTAACCTAGAATGTTTTATAGTCTTTAGAATTTGTCATTAAAATTATAGAGTGTGAATTTATAACCTAAAACATTCAGAAGAAATGTGAGGAGAATCTCCTTTAGAAATGTATTGTGCCTCGAGAAATAACTACTTCAAATCTCTTGAGGATTGAATGTCCAAAATTCAGAAAGACATTGGCTGAGAATGTTACATAGTTTTTACTTTCTTCTCCAGTTGTTTCTATGGATACATTTTAAACAAATTCTTGAAATAAAGTAGAGAAGATAGCAATAAAGACTCAGATGCAGAAGCAGTTTTTGAGAGTAAATGTTTATTCTTAGAAATCTATTGAAATGTTCCTTTCTACTCCTGGGACAAAGATGAGAAGGAACTCAACACAAATTGTGTGAGTAATTCAATTATTATTAAACTAGATGGAAATGCTTTAATACAGCACAACATTTCCTGGAAAAATATTATGTAGTCAACTTATGGAGCCTGATACAATAGAAATAACACTACTATATAACACTAGTAAACAGAATGAAAAGATCTACCTTACCATACTCATTGACACATGACCTATTAGAAGCTACTTCAATCTCTGATTCTTCATCTTTTCATGTATAAAATTAAATCATAATAGAACATAGTTTGCTGTTTCATGGATTTCTATGAAGCTCAAATATAGTAAGAAATGTGCAAGGAACTATAGGTTCTTTCTAGCTCCTCAACCTCATAGGTTCCTTCTAGCTTCTCAACCTGAATAAAATCTATGAAAGGTGCCCCTTCTAAGATGCTCCTTTTCAAATCCCCCAAGTGGGCTGCACATACATATGCTGGAGCTCCAGACCAGATCATTTCTGCAAGTCGGGCTTTTAGCTTTTCTGAGCAGTGAATAGAGATGGCCTTGAGTTCTATCTATACTCAATCTCTGTGTATGCAGTGGTGTCTGGGACTGGTGCACAGCGCTGAGTTTGATATATACGACTGTTTTGTAATCTAGTGAGAAGCAGCATAGGGCAGTAGAAAGAGCCAAAGTTCAGCAATGAGATAGGCATTGGATCAAATCCTATCCCTACACTTAATAAGCTTTTCTGACTTTAATCTCCTCCCTGACTCCTTGGGAAGAGACAAACATTATATCCCAGCCTACGTCAAACTCCTCACAAACTTCAATACTAAAAGTTTCTATGGTCCCTGTCATGTGAAAACATATTTTTTGCAAGACATTCATCATAATGATTTTTTATGTCTACTGTCAAAAATGTCATTGAAAATTTAGCACTATGTACTAAGAAATGCAATCCGAATCATACCCTTTGTCCCACACTGGTTCTTTGTAAGATCTGACTATTTTTATAAATAGTGGGAAGTTGGTATGATACATGGGTTTTGTCATTAAACAGGCCTAGATTCAGTACTGAATCTCACCACTTGTTGCCTGTCTGTCCTCAATCTTTTTAAGCCTCAGTTTCCTTAGCTGTAAGATGGGAATGACTCCCTGAACCCATAGCTGGTAGGATCATAGAGAAATTAAATGTAATTTAAAACAGGTAATAGAGGGCTTTGACACATTTAATAAATTCTAAAATGTTAGCAATTACTGTTACTCTGTAAGTGATCCTTGCAAGGAAGTCCTGCCTTTTTGGTCTTTTTGCTTTCATAATTTTAAACTAAGTCCAGGCACAGTGACTCACACCTGTAATCCCAGCACTTTGGGAGGCCAAAGCAGGTGGATCACCCAGATCAGGAGTTCGAGACCAGCCTGGTCAACATGGCAAAACCCCGTCTCTACTGAAAAGAAAAAAATATCAGGGCAAGGTGGCACGTGCCTGTAGTTCCAGCTACTTGTGAGTCTGAGGCAGGAGACTGAGGCAGGAGAATCGCTCGAACCCAGGGCCGGGGTTGGAGGTTGCAGTGAGCTGAGATATCGCCACTGCACTCCAGCCTGGACGACAGGGTGAGATTCTATATAAAAAATTATTATTATTATTATTATTATTATTATTATTATTTTGAACTAAGGTAGTGTCTTTTAGAGAATCCAATTGAGATTCAGTGTTCTCTCTGGCAATTAAACTGGAAACAGGTGCTCCCTGCAGTCTCTTGTCTTGAATATGCAAAAGTTTGATTTATTTTTATTTATATAATTAAGCTTTAATCATTGTGAAAAACAGACTGTATATTTTTCAGTGCTGTGTTAAGTACAGAATGTAACAAGAAGAATATCTTTTTTATGGTACATCATCTTTCATCTAAGAACTATAAAAAGAAAAACATTCATAAATGTGACCTCTTAATCATTCTGGTACCCCTTTGATGTGAGTAGAATATGACATCCTATTATTCATATAAGAAAATTACATTGCAGATTATTCCTATTCTATCCAATTGTAATTTTCTCCTCTCCTGAAATGCAAGCAATTTTTGAAGTAAACAGTGCATTTTCATTGTTCTATATCTTTTAGGATTATTACTATTATTTAATAATACACTTCAAGATATTTTCACATCCATACGTATAAGTCTGCAGCAGTGGTTTTCAAAGGGGTTACTCTGACCCCCAAGCTACATTTGGCAATGTCTGGAGACAGTTGCACAACCATGACCACTGTCTAATTCCAGAACATCTTCATCACCCCAAAAAGAAACCACATACTTCTTAGCAGTCTCCAATCTCTCTCCCAAGCCTTTATCAATCACCACTCTACTTTATGTCTCTGTGAATTGGCCAGTTCTAGACACTTTTTATGTAAATGCAGTCATACCACATGTGTACTCTTCTGTATCTAGCATCTTTCAGCTAGCATGTTTTCAAGATTTATTCATGCTATAACATACATGAGTATATTGTACTCAGTGATACAGATCAGTAATATTCCATGATATGAATATACCATATTTTGTCTATACATTCGTCAATGTATAGAAATTTGTTTCCCTTGGGAGCTGTTATGATAAATTCTGCTTTTAACATTCATGTATATGAATTAAATTCTGCTTTTAACATACACATATAAGATTTTGTGTGATTATATATTTTCAATTCTCTTCAGTATATTATGTAGAAGTGTAACTGATGGGTCATATGGCAACTCAAGGTTTAACTTTTTGAGGGACTTCCAAATTGTTTTCCAAACTGATTCTAACATTCTACAATTCTACCAGCAACGTGTGAGTGTTTCAATTCCACTAATATTCCAGAGGACTTGTTATTATCTATCTTTTTGATTACAGTCATCCTAGTGGAATCTCTCATTGTGGTTTTGATATTCATTGTCCTTACAACTATTGAAATTGACCATCTTTTCATGCTAATTGGCCATATGTATTGATAGAGTGTGGCTATGTCCCTATCCAAATCTCATCTTGAATTGTAGCTCTCATGATTCCCAAATGTTGTAGGAGGGACACGATGGGAGGTAATTGAATCATGGGATGGGTTTTTCCCATACTGTTCTTGCGATAGTGAATAAGTCTCACCAAATCTGATGTTTTTATAAAAGACAGTTCCCTTGCACACACTCTCTTGCCTGCCACCATGTAAGTTGTGTCTTTGCTCCTCCTTTGCCTTCTACCATGATTTTGAGGCCTCCCCAGCAGTGTTCGGGAGCCCTCAAAATTGATTTGAGGCCTCCCCAGCCGTGTGTGGGAGGCCTCTAATCATTCAATCTCTTTTTCTTTAAAAATTACCTAGTCTCAAGTATTTCTTCAAAGCAGTATGAAAATGGAATAATACATGTATAAATTCAAATACTTTGCCAATTTTAAATTATTTATCTTTATGTTGTAAGAGTTGTCTATATATTCTAGATACAAATTTCTTATCAGATATATAATTTAAACATATTTTCTACCATTTTCTGAGCCATCTTTTCATTTCTTTATCTTTTGAAGGAAAACATGTTTAATTTTGATGATGTCCTATTTATCTTCTTTTTTCTTTTTCTTCTGTTGCTGGTGCTTTTGGTGTTGTATCTAAGAAATCATTGTTTAATCCAATATCACAGAGTTTTTCTCCTCTGAATTTTATGGTTTTAACTCTCACATTTAGATATTTGATCTATATTGAGTTAATTTTTATCTATAATGTGCCGAAGGGGTCATTATTTTCCTTTTGGATCCAACTATCCCACTAGTCATTGAAAAGATTGCTCTTTCCTGACTGATTTATCTTGGAAGCTCTGTCAAAAATCAATCGACTATAAATGTAAAGGCTTCTTTCTGAATTTTTAATCCTATTCTATTGATATATGTGTGTTTATAAAATAATATATAAAAGATAAATATATAATTTTTATACCAGTACCACACTGTCTTGGTTACTGTAGGTTTGAAGTATTCTTTAAAATAGAAAAATGTTCAGACCTTCAACTTTGTTCTTGATTTTCAAAGTTGTTTGGCTATCCTGGGTTTCTTGAATTCCTACATGAATTTTGAGATCAGCTTGTCCATTTCTGCAACAACAGAAAAATCCAGCTTGGGTTTTGCTATGGATTGCATTGAATCTGTAGATTATTTTATCTAAGTATATTTATATTTTGTATTACAATGATTGATTTTCATATGTTAAACTAACCCTGCAGTCTTGCCAGGATGCTGGCCTTCATCATAGTTACAGGACTATTGGTTTTTAAGAGTCCAGTGGAGCTGGGGAGAAGAGAATGAGAACATGTCAAATTAAAACACCAGAAAGCTTATTTTTTCTTACTGAGATTCAGATTTCTTTTTTTTGACTGAATGTTGCTCATATTGCTGCAAGCCTTTGGTTAATTTCCAGACTTCTGAAAAATGGGATTTTGACAATTTTGGTCAGGGTTCTCATAGCTTTTATGAAGGAGAAGTTTTCAGAAAGCCTACTCTGCTATCCCTACCAATGTCTTCCATTAATGCACTTTTAAAGAAGATATTAAATATTCGTGGACATTCTATTTAAAAGATCTTTAGGGTAAGAAATCTACAGGCTCTCAGTTTTATTTTCTAGTGCTACCCACTCTCTCATAAACCATAACAATTTTCATCTCTCTTTATCTCAGCTAACCATTCATCATACATACCACATCAAATGTATATTCAGCAACTTCT
Source organism: Plecturocebus donacophilus (assembly GCA_004027715.1). Taxonomy (NCBI): domain Eukaryota; kingdom Metazoa; phylum Chordata; class Mammalia; order Primates; family Pitheciidae; genus Plecturocebus; species Plecturocebus donacophilus. The sequence goes on from PVKP010002355.1 coordinate 29,133, forward strand.
ATGATTAAGATACTGTGATAGCCTTTTAGGTAGATAAAAAATTAACAAATACAGATTATTCCCAATGTGATAAATAAGATAATTGTAGCTAAAACACAAATTACACTTGACAAACATCAGAAATGGGATACGGATCATGGGACTGCAAAAAAAGGGTGAGGAAAAACTGCTTGAAAGAATAAGGGAAGATACACAGGGGCTGTGGTATAAATTCTAGATATAGCATGAGTGGAATTAGCATATGCAGGATGGATGAAGAACATTTTTCAGACAAGAGGAACAGAAGAAAAAATAACATGGACATTAAGAAAACACTAGTCCTAACCAGGAAAACTGAAGTAGGTCTACTAGGCTGTAACTTGGGGCATCTAAGAACATGAGAAATATGGTTTAAAGATTAATCCTTGACCAAGAAGTACATACAATGCCAGCCTAAGAAATGTTACTATTTTTTTTCTGTAGGTCAGCCACAAAAGATTACAAAATTAGACCTACATGCCAGAAAAGTTAATATTTATATGTGTATAAATATTTGAGAGATTTAAATCAAGTTTATACCATCATCAAGTATAATCCAACAACAGGATAAAAGAGAATATTATAAAAAGATGGGAAAATTATAAATTAAAATCTGACTAGCAATGGCACAATGAAAAATGAAAGTGCTAGCCTCCTGATTATTTTAATACTTACTTGTTTTGGATTTACTTCCATTTCAGAGGTTCTTAGAACCAGTAATTTTACAGCAAATGTATAAGCACAACTGAAAGTTCTAGGTGATACAAATATAAACAAAGAATAAATTATTCCAGTATCTTCATTTTCAAGTAAATAGAAACAAGTTTAATGGTGTTGCCATATATTCTATTTACACTGTCTTTGGTTATGGCAATTTCTTCCAGTTTCTTTAGCCTAATTTATAGTATCTCTGATCCCAGCAAAACAGATTATTTTGTCTCTCACCTTTTATTTCCAGAAGTCCGTTGCTGAGCTTCAGTATAATATTCTACTATTTGTCTTGTTTTCTTCTGACATCACACTTTAGCTATTTGGGCTTCCCACAAGGATTTATTCTTTACGCTCAACCCTATAGAGTGGCATGCTTCCCAGTCTTTTATTCACCCAATCATGGCATACTAATCATCGACAGTTAGAGTTAAATATAGCACCAACTCCTCAAAACACCTGAAATTGAAAAATTCATTCAAAGTTTAGACTAGAGGCTGTTTTTGCACAATAGATCTGCTAGGCTTCCAAACACTGGGTTGCTTTTTATGATTAAATTGCTTCTTAAAAACAAATAAACAAAAACAAAACAAAATAAAACACACCAAGTAACTGACCAGATAAATGGTATACCCCCTACAGATTCACATTTATGTGGCTCAGTTATCTGTAAAACAAGGAAATCTGGCTCTTTGTGGGATCTTTTTTTCCTACTCAGGCTGGGATATAACCTTGGTTTTTGGCAGGTTAAACATTTTTCATAACATGGCTAACTGGTAGTGCAAAACTGTTCATAATGTTCTGAATTTTTTTTTCTGCACAGTTAAGAATTAAGTAATATAGTTGCTACCTAATCACTGCCGTGAGGACTTTGCTGATGTCTGTAGCCTACTAAACTGAGGCAGACTAAGGTCATATAATTTAAAAGAGCTTCCATTTGTCCTATGATATCTTTGAGCATAGATTAACTGATATTATTAGCCAACATTTTTCACTTCACTGATGAGAGGGACAGGATTTCACAGCACTCTGTCAACCCTTACATAACCATTCATACTATTTTGGAGTAGCCTTGGGAACTCACTAAATATTTCTTGGCTGTCAGAGTTACTGCGGCTTTGCCAGAAACCAATCCACTGATATGGTCTAACCATGTTTGGGGAAGGCTAATGCATACAGTGTGAATGTCTTGACATCACCCACTATTTTCCCGTAATCACTACGCTACAAAACCTTTGTGTTTGAGTTTTGTGAACTTTTGAAATTTGACACTGCTGATTTTGTTGCACAATAGCATTATCTGAAAAAATACTCCCATGTATTTGCATGATAGGACTTAAGAACAGGCTATCTGCTTCTCATTTAAGAAGCTGCTTGTACAAAAATTATTTAAAAATTTCAACACGGCTACAGCTGAGCTTTCAACCAAGTGTAGGGTTGTTCAAAGTACAGGGCCCTCTACAACTGAACATGTCACATGCTGATAAATCCAGCCCTTTTTTCACTCACCCTTTAACCCTAAGTGAAGAACAATATGAAAATTATCCAACTGGGACTTAAGGAGTCCACATGCTGCTTGTATAAGCAGAAATAGTGAATGTTTGGGCATGCAATGCTATTTTTTGATAATTTGGAAAGAGTATAGTAATTATTCCATGAGAAATACATATCTATTTGAGTGCCTGCTACTGGCTGAATGCTTTCACGTATGTTATTATATTTATTCTTTACAAAACCCCAGATAATCAATGGCATGCATGACTAAACTATAGAAGATGTCCAATTTTATTGCCCTTAACTTGAAGCTACAGGAAAGCCAATGAAAGTAGGGGAGGCAGGTCTCCATAACACTTGCTAGGTGACCCAGCCATTCTTCTTGGGGTCCCTGAGTATTACAAAACTGTGACTGAAGCATTTACAAATAAGAATTTAAGAAACAGTTTAAGGATATGAAACTATCATTGAAATATTTAAGAAACTAGATATTTCTCCTCAATAACTGAGAAGCTCACAGTGCTAAAACCATGTGTTTTCTGTAAGCAACTGAGTTTACCCTCAAAAGAAAATGAAGAGAAAATAGAGAATCTCCTTGACTAGTGGACTAGTGTTTGTCTGATCTAATATGCACATGAGTCATTTAAGAATCTCAATAAAATTGCAGATTCTGATTCCAGTGTGGGGTATGACCTGAGATTCAGATTTTCCAGTAAGCTTTCATGAGATGCCTGTACTGCGGGTCTGTACACTTGTACAAGGTCCTAGAGGAAACAAATATGTTTCCTGCCCCCAAATAAACACCAAATAGATATACTGTGCAATCATTATTCAACTGGAAACTAATTATTTGCAGAGTTTTGTGTTGTTATTCATAGTTATTTGATTCTCAAAGCTGCATTCTCTCTTTTTAAAAATGCATGCTTTCACACTGATGGAGAACATTAACAAGGTAGTACTCATCTGCTCGCATTGTTTGTATTGCTTGATAATGTAGATAAATGTGTATTTTCAGTATTCTATATGCAGCCTGTCCTTTTATTTTCTTCACCCACTTGGCTATTCTCAGAACAACTCCAGCCTCACATTTACCAAATGCCATTTCTCACATCCATTCTGAAAACACCCATCTTGCTATCCCAAAGAAATCACATGTTAGATCTAAGTTTTACCTTGATTGTTAAGGGGGGATAATTGCTTACTGAATGCAATGTCCACAGCCTCTAGCAGCCCTCGAAGTTCTGTACCAAGCTATTAAATGAAGGCTGGTAATATTCAAGCCTACCCTGATGACTAATTTTTGGGTTCTTCTATGCTTTATTTAATTAACTCAAAGCAGTTTGCAGATATTGTTTAATTATTACATATTTCATTTGCAAGTGTCTTTTGGTGTTTCTAAAAAATATGAAGCCACAAACAGTTTTGTTATGAATTCAAAACCTTGAGCTAAGAAACTGAATTGTAAAGAAAGTTCAGGTGATAGGAGATGACCTTTCAAAGGTAATTTGCAGCAGTCTACAGTCTTAATCTGCTCCAGCCATGGAAGATATGTGATTTGGTGCCCTACATTTGCAGGGGCTAGAGGTTAGCATAGAAATGAACTTTTGCTGTCCAAATGTGAGTGGGTTTTGAGATTTTTATTTGCTTAGAATTGGGGTGAAGGGTGTAAAAGTGGGAGTGGAGAAAATTGTTCTTAAAACTCTAGTCTGTGTTCAGAAAACCCTGATTGAATTGGTGTGATTAGAAAGGAACACATGAATCAGGATGCAAAGACTAAAACCTAAGAGATACCACTATAAAAAGATTTCATTTTCTGCTTTCCACAGTGAAGTGAAAAATGGACTTCATTCCAAGTTGAATCCCCTGATAAAGTGACCTTTTAAGACTCCCTTTGAATGATATTTAAAATATCATCAAAGGTTACAAAACCCTGGAATCATCACAGGGCTCTTGCCTCGGCTTCTCTACAAAAACCACTAACAGATGTTAGAAGAGAAATGGATATTTCATAGGAAGGAATCTTTGACTCATGATGTTTAGACTCCATGGGTAGTACTCTGCAGTATCAGCTCTGCTGAATTTTCTGTTACCAGAAAAAGTGTGTTTAAGCACAATCATTCTGGGTTCCCCAAATTCTGAAATGCACTTAATCCAAAATGAATGCAAAGAATTACTTCTTACAGTTCTCCTAATCTACCTCCTAGAACATTTAACCAATATTACTCTCTACCCAATATATAACTTTTGTGAATTGCTTACTACTAATGAGCAAATAGAAAGCTACTGTGTCATTGCTAATTTGTCCCTAGGTTTACTGTGATATCCCATGAGCTTTTCTTTTCAAACAACATACACTAACAAACTTAATCAAGGGCTGGTGAACAAATCAGGCTGAATTTGAATAAGTAACTGTACTTGAAAAAAAAAAAACACCATAACTCCTCTTTCTAATCCCCTATCCTCACACATTTAAACTTAATAGTTCAGAAACATAGACCTAATGTTGTATTTTGGTTCCATAGCCACGTCTCCTCACAAACTTTCATTTTATGTAAATTAGTGTTTCCCATTAAATAAAGTAAGAATCATTCAGCAGTAAAGGAAATAGCACATAAGGTGTGTTGCTCAGGTACTAAATAAATGATGAAGGACTATGTTGAAAGATGAAACAGCCATGTCTGTTTTACTGCATTTCACATGAGACACAGATATTTGTTTTACAAACTTCATTGTATAATTTTTCAACTACAGCTTTTTTTCCATTTATAAGTTTGGATCAAATACTCAGACTTTTCCACATGCACACACTAAGATCCAAATATCCATAATACACAGGCAAACTACGAGTCTTAAAGAACTTGCCTTTCAGTCATGGAGTTTAGTTCCTAAAAGAATAAAGCACTTCTTACTGTGTACTTAATGAGTTTTTGTTATTAGTTCTTATAATGTTTTATTCTACTAAGAAAATTGATAAATTACATGAGTCTCATATAGTTACTTTTGTAGTCACTGAAAGAAAGATGGTAAAGTAATTGAATTTCTATTGATTAATTGGAAAAGGGTTGAATGTGATTCCCAGGCCTCGTTTCATTAATCAGGCTATAAATTTAAATTGTAAAATAAAAGAAATTTCAAGTGAACTGCTTATTATATAATAGTATATGCATGAATTCAGGAAAAGCATAGGATATCCATAGAATTTGGAAGAGGTATTCAGTATTTTGTGTAGTAGAAAACTGGATGTTTAGCGTAATTTTTAATTATTTTTTTCTGGTATGATCTGGGATTAGGGGACGTCTGCTAGGTATTACACAGTGATTCAGAAAAACAGCATACCATAGAAACTCAAAAGGTCAGTTTGCCTAACCCCCTGCTTTCGGGTAGCTGAGTAACTAAAGCCTCAAGGAAGAGGGTTAAGGCCAAGCACTGTGGCTTACGCCTGTAATCCTAGCACTTTGGGAGGCTGACGCGGGCAGATCACCTGAGGTCAGTAGTTTGAGACCAGGCTGACCAACATGGTTTCACCAAACCCTATCTCTACTAAAAACACAAAAATTAGCTGGCGTGGTGGTACACACCTATAATCACAGTTGCTTGGGAGGCTAAGGTAGGAGAATCACTTGAACCCAGGAGGCAGAGGTTGCAGTGAGTCAAGATTGCACCACTGCACTCCAGCCTGGGAGACAGAGCAAGATTCCATGTCAGAAAAACAAAAACAAAAACAGACAATTGCAAATATTTATACAATTAAAAACAGTTATAACTCAGCATTTTTTTTTCTCCTGTAGAATGAATAAATATCTACTCCTTGAATTGTTGCTTCCATTACTTCATTATGTAACTCATCCTTGATGTAGTGGGGAAATTCTGGCTGGGGACACCCTTCATTTTTCTTAGGTCCTTTGTCATTTTCAGGAATAGAATGCAATTTTTTTTTCTGTATTTTCTTGATTTTTTAGATGCCTAAATGGTAGTTCCCACTTCCCCACAAATATGCTAACCAAAGTTGAATTCCACATTTCAAATTCCAGTACATATACATATTAACTTTGTGCCAAGCTCTAGAAATTGCTTGATGAAATTATGCAATTTTGGCTACTGTTGTTGCTGGGATCTACAAATTATTTGTGTATAAAATGATGTTTAGATAAACACCTCTCTAACAAAGCATTTTAATCTTTGTTGGATTTTTTTGTTTTTTAGACAGAGTCTTGCTCTGTCTTCTAGACTAGAGTGCAGTGGCACGATCGCAGCTCACTGCAACCTCTGCCTCCTTGGTTCAAGTGATTCTCCTGTTTCAGCCTCCTGAGTAGCTGGGAGTAATGGCACACGCCACCATGCCTGGCTAATTTTTGTATTTTTAGTAGAGATGGGGTTTTGCCATGATGACCAGGATGGTCTCAAACTTCTGACCTCAAGTGATCCACCAGCCTCGGCCTCCCAAAGTGCAAGGATTACAGGCATGAACCACTGTGGCTGGCCTTGGTTTGAATATTTTTTAAAGATTAAACTTAAAACTTAATGCTTTAAACAGTTGGCACAGAGAGCTCCAATGAAGAGTTATTTTGAGCTTTGCTGGATTTGACCTCAGCTCCCTTTCTGCCATAATAAAGTCTATAGAACTGAAAATCCACCTCATCTAGTTTTATTTGTAATTGTAGAACTCTGCTGTTTCATTCAATTCCTTTGCCAACAATCTCTTGAATTTCACCTCCCAACACCCCCTCCTCTCACACACATATTCCTTTCTCATTTATATTTATATGTTCCCCAGCTAAACCCAATTAAAATGCAATAAGCATTGGAATGAAACTTCATTTACTAACCTAATGTCTACCAGGAGATATTATGCATCACCGGATAAGTATGGTACAAATGTTTTATATTGATATTTTTCTAATGTTAAGTAATTATAAAACATTACTTTGTATTAAAATGAACAAGCATACCTTATGGAGTAAAATGCAACATTTGCATAATTTTTAAGATAAAACAAGAGACTTCAAAGACTTCAAAGAAATTTCTCAAAGGAGATATTTACCATTCTTTGCCTAGGAGAAAATTTAGTGGAAAAGTTTGATAAGTACTAGGCTTACTGTGTTATCCCATGAGCTTTTCTTTTCAAACAACATATACTAACAATTTAAATCCATTTACCATAGACTTAAAGAATTCAGAGTGCGAAGAGACATGTAAGGTAATCCAAACTAGCCTTTGTCTACAGATGAAGAAATGGAGACCCTGAAACCCTGAGTGGTATCTTTTGTAACCAAGATCACACAACTACATAGGATCCAGAACAGTATGAGGACTCATAGCCTTGAGTCAAATTCCTCTTCTTCCACCTACACCAGAATGCTTCAGGGAAATGCTTGCTCTTCTTAGTTTTTTATTCAGAAATCTGTACACAGAAGAAGTTACCAGAATTATCAATTATGACACCACCACTCATAGTCCTCCACCAGAATCTAGCTTTAAGATCCTTTATGAACGGAATTTGAACTGAGAAATACTTTGTAAATTCCACTGAGAGTGGCTCAGTTTCTGAAGGCCAAATGGTCTAATTGCAAGATAATTTTATGTATGAAGATTTCACTACATAGCCCAGGAAGATAGTATTAGTGATGAGGTCAGTTGTATTACTCGTGTAAAGGATAAACAGATGGCAAGAAACGTTTTTCATTCCAAGGCAATATGCCCTTTGTCCTCCTGGATGCTGACACTTGTTCTGGCTTTCCTAGGGGCATCCCTTTTGATAAGGGGTAATCCCAACTCAGAGTGACAAGGGTCAGAATAACCTAAAGCACTGCTGTTTCTTCCCAATAGCCAAGATTGTCTCCATGTTCTTTATCTCCGTTTTGTTCAGCATTTGCCCCGTAAATTCTACCTGTGTTTACCAGAATTCAATTCTCCATAAATCATCTTCTTTACTGCTCAGCTATTGTATGAAAAAATAGGAGAAAATAAAATGTAGCAAATATTGCTTCTCTAGGACTTCGGTTTTCTAATATTACAGCTTAATGGTTGATCTGAAACTGGGTCAAACCACATGGACTTTTCTAAAAGAAGCATTTTCAGGGAGTTTCATGGTCAGCTTGTGTCTGGCTCTGCTTTTCTGATGCTTAACAGTGGTTTTGAAATGTCCCTCAGCCTTTACTTCTGTTTAACCTTCACTAGACCATGAAGGGCACCAGGGAAGTATTAGTTACTTTTGTTTTCAGTGTATGACACAGTGCAGGTCATGAATGCGTTTTTTTTGTTTGTTTTTTTTTTTTTTTTGGAAGGAAGGGAAGGAAAAAGGAAGAAAGGAAGGGAGGAAGGGAAGAAGCAAATCAGTTTACTGGATTTCACAGGCTTAAAATGAAAACGGTTCTGAAGTGAAACTACCTGTATTAAAATTCTGTTTGCCGTTTACTATGTAATCTAAGGAAAAATTATTTTATCCCATCGAACATTAATTTTCTCAACTAGAAAATTGAAATATATTTGTAACAACTCAATAAAGTTGTTATGAAGATTAAATGAGGTAACATGTGTAAAGGTTTTAGCATCATACACATGTGCTATGCACTATTCTATATAGAGCTAATCACAAAGCGACCTATATATTTAGTTTTTATTATCTTGAAGGAATGTCATGAAACCAGTTGAGAATCTAATAGAAATTGATCATCGTTTCATGGCTTCAACAAACTCTTCACACCTATTCATGTACTTCATATTGAGAACCATGAGCCACTCATTAAGACTAGCAACTTTTTTTTTTTTGAGCAGAGTTTTGCTCTTGTTGCCCGGGCGAGAGTGCAATGGCACCATCTTGGCTCACTGCAATTTCCACTTCCCAGGTTCAAGCGATTCTCCTGCCTCAGCCTCTGGAGTAGCTGGGATTACAGATATGTACCACTATGCCCAGCTAATTTTGTATTTTTAGTAGAGATGAGATTTCTCCATGTTGGTCAGACTGATTTCAAACTCCTGACTTCAGGTAATCCACCCACCCTCAGTCTCCCAAAGTGCTGGGATTATAGGCGTGAGCCACAAGACTAGTCACTTTTTTCCCCAGATACAGATCATGACAAATTTATGAAGTGAAAACTTCTTACTGTGTAGGGACAAATAATATTTTTAATAAAAGAGTAAACACTATAGAATATAATTGAGTAAATGAAGATAAAAATTTTGTTAAAATTTCTTCCAGATATGTGTGTGTGTGCCTGTGTGAGTGTGCCTTCTGTGTGTGTGTTTGGTTATAATGTAGTTTGCCTTTATCAAGATGGGTCACAACTGAGCATCCTCAGACCTTAAGCCCTAATCACTGTAGCCCTTTCTGTTCTTAGTTGCATTCCGTTTGCTTCCTCTTCTGCCCTTTGTGTTCTCAGTTCCACCCTGTTTCCTTTATTTCTCTGACATTTGAGCAAAACAGCCACATTAGCACAAACAACCAATCATCGGGGTCACAGTCGTTTACAAAATGGATTGATTAACCCAAGTGGTCACATTAATCATTGTGTATTAACCCCACTGGTAGCATAAATGTCACATTCAGAAAACAAGATGTATGCATCCACATTCTAGGTGTGCCACATGGATGACTTATATTCCAGAGTTTCTTAGGCTGTGACCTGAGAACATTTTGTATGTGAAACAGAGATAGCAAGGTGCTTCTAGTCATCACATTCCTCTGGATGACATCAAAACTACCAGTTGTATGCCAAGCTTTGTGTGACAGCACGATGTCTTAGTAGAGTGAAATTATAATGAATACATTTCCCAGATATTTGTAATGAAACTGGTTTAAACCAATCTATTCCATGAACAGACACTTCTCAAAAGAAGATATACACACAGCCAGCAAACATATGAAAAATTGCTTAACATCACTAATCATTAGAGAAATGCAAATTAAAACCACACAGATTCAATTTCACATCAGTCAGTAGGGCTATTAGTAAAAAGTCAAAAAATAACATGTTGGAGAGGTTGCTGAGTAACAGGAAAACTTACACACTGCTGGTGAGAATGTAAATTAATTCAGCCACTGTGGAAAGCAGTTCTCTTTGGCGATTTCTCAAAGAGCTTGAAACAGGGCTACCATTCAATCCAGCAATCCAGTTACTGGGTGTATACCCAAAGGAATATAAATCATTCTACCAAAATGACACATGCACTCATATGTTCATTGCAGTGCTATTCACAAGAGCAAACACATGGAGTCAGCACAGACACTCATCAACAGTGGACTGGATAAAGAAAATGTAATACATCTACACCGTAGAATACTATGCAGCTGTTTAAAAAATTATGTCCTTTGCAGCAACATGGATGCAGCTGGAGGTCATTATCCTAAGCAAATTAATGCAAGAAGAGAAAATACCACGTTTTCACTTATAAGCGAGACCTAAAGATTGAGTATACAAGTACACAAAGATGAGAACAACAGACACCAGGGCCTCCTGGAACAGGGAGAGTGGGAAGAGAGTGAGGGTCAAAAAGCTACATACCGAGTATTACGCTCACTATCAGGGCTATGAAATTATTTGTACACCAAACCTTTGTGACACGCAATTTACTAGTGTAATAAAGCTGCACATGTACCCTGAACCTAAAATAAAAGTTGAAGTAAAATAAAATAAAATTACATAAATTAACCAGTGTACTTTCTTAACATGAAACCAGAATCTAAATGAGTCAAATGTGAGTCAAATGCATTTCCTATAAAATATAACTACGTGCTTATATACAAAATATTTTCTATTTGTATTTTAGATATCAAAGACTGTGTTCCCAAGAGCCTGAAATGCCTGTAGATGATGTGGATACTAAATTATCTTTTCCAATGATCATTAATGTAATTGTCTTCTTCCTAAAATAATACCTCTTTAAAAAGGATAGTTTCTCACTGAATCTCTAAACAGCTGCACTGTTTCTGCTCCCTCTTTATAAGAGTCTGACTCCTTATAGATGTTTTCCAATTATTAATATGATTAAAACTTACTGTTAATTATATTTAAAGACAGCCATTGTTTCACAGCAAAAACACATAAAATTATTTTAGAAAAGTGCGGGCTTTGTATTGTCCTCCTCCTCATGTATATTTTCTCTAATTATCACATTAGTGCTTAATTTACACTGAACTATGAAAGGCCTTTTCAGTTATTGTTTAGTTTACAGTAAACTAATTTTATTGACACTTTGCAATATTTCAGGCTAGACACATCAGATTAAAATAGATATAAACAAAGTATTTCATTGTGATATTCAGTGCACTAAGACATTTTAAAATTTTTATTTTTTATTAGAGATGAGGTCTTACTATGTTGCATAGGCTAACTTTGAACTCGTGGGCTCAAGTAATCCACCCCAGCTTCCTGAGTAACTGGGAATACAGACCTGCATCATCAGATCCAGCTCTTTATATTAGATATTTTAGAAAATTTGCCTAAGTAATTCTAAAAGTTGAAAATCATTATTTATTTGCTTTCTCTTCCAAGGAATATTTGGAAATATTCGTGACTCTTTACTACATAAGTAGAGTTATCTTAAATGTTTGTTGAATAACTGAATGAAAAATGAAAATTATTAACATGGCTGGCATGGCTGGGCATGGTGGCTCATACCGGTAATCCCAGCACTTTGGGAGGGCAAGGCAGGTGGATCACTTGAGCTCAAGTTCAAGACCAGCCTGGGCAATACGGCAAAACCCATCTCTACAAAAAAGTACAAAAATTAGCCAGACATGGTGGCATGCACCTGTAGTCCTAATACTCAGGAAACTGAGGTGAGAGGTTGGTTTCATCCAGGGAGGCAGAGGCTGCAGTTAGCCAAGATCATGCCACAGCACTCCAGCCTGGGCAACAGAGCCAGACCCTGCCTGAAAAAAAAAGAGAGAGAGAGAAATTATTAACATGTTAAAAAACAAGAACATGACTAAACTTTTTACTTTAATGTACCTAGCCTATCAACTAAAATGAATACTAAGATGAGGGCCAACTTCTTTAATAAGCTTTGAAATGCAAATGTTCAACATTTTTAACTTTATGTATACTACTTCAGTAGGCAAAAGGAAACAGCTCACTGTTCATGCAGACACTTACAACACTAGAAAACCAACCACTGAGGTAATGAATAGTGTTTGGTGCATGCAAACTTAGAAAATATAATTTACAGGCATAAAATAAAATTTGTAACAATGGCAACGGAAATGAAACAGAATACAGTAACATGATATGGTTCCTTAAAGAGCATTAGTCCAATAGCAAGGAAGCCTTAATTTTATTTTTCTTATTGTCATGACTATTCTTGGCTTGTGAGCTTTTGAAAACTGAACAGTTAATTATAAAGTTGCAAAACTAAAATAGAAAAGCAAGATTCGTATCATCCCTAGTCACAATGGTATGTGGAAGAGAAGAGGCTGAATAGAATATGTTTTGCAAATAAGATACTCAAGAGGTTGCTTTATTCGCAAAGCTAATATTTAGGCTGTATTTAAAATTAATCTTTTCTGTCCAATTACATGAAATAATTGTTTATAATACCTCAAATGATGAAATTCTTGAGAATAATTTTGTAAGTACAAAAATAAGTATATTATGAAAAGTAAATAATCTCAATAATGAGCTTTTTATTTAAATGCTACCATTCATTCTCTCATGTGAAAAACAGAATTCTAACTGCAAAAAAAATTCTTACCTTTAAGAGCACTCAGACACTTTTATTCATTTACAGTCCATAACATCCAGTTCAATAATATAATTTGGAGTTCAGAGTAAATGTTGACGTCAGGGACCATGTCTATCTTGTTTATCTGCTATACCTCTAGTAGGAGTTCAGTTAATGTATTTTGAGTAACTGAAGAAACAAAACTAAATCAAATAAATAAATAAATATGGTAAAAGCATTTGTGGTTTTCATACAGAAGAACAAAACTTCCTACCAGGCATTTTCCCACCAAAATGTCCTAAAACAAAAGACTAAATTTCTTGGGGAAGCTAAGTAAATTTGTAATCAATTTATTGTCCAAGAATTTGGAAAAACCCATGACTTTAAGAATTAAGCTAATTCTCTCCACTGATAAGAAGAGGAATAATTGATATGCTAAATCATAACGTCTTGATCCAAATAAGTGTGATGATACTAGGCAAGTAAAAACCCTAGTATACAAAGGTCTGGATCTGGAGCAAACCTTGACTCATTTCAACATTTGCAACTTTGTGTATGCTATTTTAATAGGTAAAAGGAAATAGCTCACTTAAGGAACTTAAGACACTAGAAAACCAGCCACTGGTTTAATAAATAGTGTTATGTGCATGCAAACTTAGAAAATACCATTCAAAGGCATAAAATAAAGTTTTTAACAATGGCAATGGAAACTAAACAACCAGAATATAGTCACATGATATGGTTCCTTACAGAAGAACCATATGGTGGCTTGTCACCTGGGGTCTCTCCCATTCTCCCAGTCCACTTCATAGCCTTTTGTCTGTACTTCTTTAAACACATTGGAGGATGGGGTGCCAATTTTTGCAGTGCACTGGTGGTGATGCCTGTGGCATTTAACCCAAGAACTCCCAAATACAGGTTGATACATTCTGAAGCCTGTGATAAATATTTGAGTTATCAAGGGAGCAAAATTAAACAATATTGACAGTGAAGTAAGCCTTTCATTTAAAAAAAAATTAAGATCTGCTCATTATTACAAATGTTTTTAAATAATAGTCATAATATTAAATATCTGGCTGTTTTTTCTAATAAAAAATGAAGTAGGTAAACTTTGCTGTTGCAAAGTACAAATAATTCAAAACTGTCATGGAATACAAATAATTCAAAACAGGTAGACAGTTGGTAATAGAAAAACACATTCTGAGACTGAGTAAAAAGAAGAAAAGAGGGAACATTGCATGTATGAGAAGAAAACAAGATTAAAGGAGCAAACTTCAGTGTCTCCATTTACAACTGTCATTGACTGATGAAGGCAGAAAGTCTAGGAGTGCTATGAATGGGCTGCCCTCCTCTTTTATTCATCTTTCTGAAAGAATCCAGCTACCCCTGATATGTCTGTGAAGAATGGCATTCAACTACATTAAAAAGGTTGTTTTTATTTTAATGAAACTAGCCTTGTTTCTCAAAGACTTTTTTCTTTTTTCCTTAATTCACTAAGATCTGACCAAGTTACATTGGAAAGTGTTACAATATACTGTATATATTGTACATGATTATATGGAAAAGGAGAATGTCACTTATTCCAAAATAAACAGTCCTCTACTTAGGCAAATAGTTTATTACCATGTTATATGGGATTTTAAACAAGTTAGAATTGATGTGTCTGAGTTTGTTTTAAAAAAAACTCAACATATGTTAAACCTCTCTACAATAATGGTTTAATTATTAAGGCATCAACTTCAAAGTTCAGAGATGCATGAAGACTAATATGTTTGCATTCATAGGATTCACTTTTACGAGAAGGTGCCTAATGCTGCTTCAGAATAGATATGACAGGTTTTCCATCAGTCTAGTGAATAGGAGTTTTTACTCGGAGATTATTTGCCTACGATTATTAAGTAATTAAATTAATTAACCATATGAAATTGTTATATATACAATCTCCTAATTTATATCAATAAGCAAACAAACAAATATACATATATATATGTATAAAACCTACCCCAACTACACATAATAGTCAAGGAATTATAACAGAATTATGGAACTGTCAAGCTAGTGTCGTTACTATCTTCTCTCAGGCTTTAAAATAAAACTTCATTTTCCTTACACACACACTCACACTCACACAAACACATGCACCTGCACCCATTTTAGACCCCCTTCCTTTTCTGTAGACATCTGTGGCTAAACCAAACCACTATATGCCCTTTACTATCAAATTTGAAAAAAATTCTCCTTTAGGGAATTGTTAACTATCAAATTTCAATGAAATATTTATTTAGTGCCTTCAATCCATTTTGTAGGAGAATCAAGGATACACAAAGTAGACTTGAAGATTTAAAAGGGTTTGCTCAAATTTGGGAGACAGTTTACATATTCAGTGGAAATGTAGTACATAAGTAGTAATATAAATGATAAGTTTAGACAAAAGAATGTCAAAAAGTTTAAACAACAAAAGTAATAGACATGGGTTTAAAACCTACCCCAGAATATACTGGTTGGCTAGTGTTTAGCTTTCTATATTCTATTTTTCCAGTATGCAAAATGAGGATACTAGTTACTATAGACCACGGTGATTACCAAGGTTAGAAGCAAGTCATGTTAAATGCCTAACATTGGACCAAATATAGGCATTAGAATCAGAAAATAAGTGTGTATTATTATTAATAGTATTTCATGGCATTAATTGTTTAGTCATGTTTGCTTGTGATCTCTCCCTTCACAAACCCTCATCCCCTACAATTTTGTTTATACTTCTCTTATGACCCTTGCTTTCAGTCTGCCATGAATATTAAACACTGTGCTGTTGGTGAGCTGTATGAAGGCAAGTACTATGATTTGCTTGTGTTTGTATCCTCCAAAGCATAGCTTCTCCAATTTCATACCTAGGGATCTTGCTACCATAAGATCTGATTCTGGCTCAGTGGGTATAGGTGAAGTTCTGAGATTGTGAATTTTCAACAATGCTTCAGTTCCTCTAACCAGACTTTGAATATTAAGGTTCTATAGCACTAAGCACAATGCCTTGCATTTGGGAGATAGTCAGTAATATTTATTTGATTAAAAATATAATATGAAATACATTATTTAAATTTTAAAATGGATGATAGAAACAAGAATTTTTAAAATATATTCAGAGGGAGGAGCTATAGAAAGCTGTGTGGTATGAGAATTTAATCAGGTCCTGAAGAATTACAAAAATGTGAATGGTTGAAGTGGAGGGAAAGTAGATGTGTAGAAGAATTTGAGCTACACTGTGGATGGAGCAAAGTACAAGGAATGTTCAGGGATTAATCCAACCAGTGTGACTAAGTCATAAGATTTAGGTTAGATTAAAAATAATCAGAAAGTGTTGGTTGTTGCAAATATTGTCTGTCACAAAGATAGAAAGTTTTTAAGCAGAGTCTGTAAAGTAACCATTTTGTTTTAGGAAAGTTATTCTGTATAAAATGGTTGATGGCAAAGAAAAAAAATGAAAAATGGAAGACAGATGTTTCAATAAGGTCTTAATTATAACTTCTAACTGTATATTCAATTAAGCTTCCAGAATTTAAATTTAACAACAAGTGTAAAGCATTCTTACACATCCCTCCCTTGTTGTGTTAAATTGTATTCTAACTAAGCCTGAAAAAAATTAGCCAGGAGTAACAGTATATTTTGCTTTTGAGATGAATTTGCTCATGGATCTTTCTACTAGAAGTACGCATTAATATAATGCAGCTTTCCTGGACTTAGCCATCTCCAGACTTTTCAGATGTCCAGCAAATTTATTTATTGCATTATATTGGAAGATACATATTTAGCACATATTTTCATTATTTTTATATCTAATAATATTGCAATTAGTCAGAAATATGTGAAATTATTAAAACTCCATGGTAGGCTGGGCATGGTGGCTCAAACTTACAATCTCAGCACTTCCTGGGGCCGAGACAGGTGGATCCTATGAGCCCAGGAGTTCAAGATCAGCCTAGACAGCATAGTAAGACCTTGTCTCAAGAAAAATAATTCAAAAATTAGCCTACCATGGTGGCCCATGCCTGTGGTCCCAGCTACTTTGGCGGCTGAGGTAGGAGGAACACTTGATCCAAGGAGGTCAAGGTTGCACTGAGCCATGATGACACCACTGCACTCCAGCCTGAGTGATAAAGTGAGACCCTTTCTCAAAAAAAAAAAAAATGGTGATGGGAGGAATAAAAAGTAAATCAAGTATCTTCCATAATAGAAATGTGAAAAATAGAAATGACATGGGCTAATAATATACTCAAGGGTAGAGCAAGCAAGCAGTCATTGCAAAGCAGTTTTGATTATATTGTAAAATAATTGACATAAATTTTGATTATAAATTTATGAAGTTCACAGCTGAGAAAAATCACTCAGTAATGTATATCTCAAAGTATCTAATTGCAATTTTGCCTATTATGTGATTCACTGCCGAAGTGAAACCAGAATGAGACTTGGCCCATACTCTATAATATTAACATCTAACTATAGTATATAGGTGCCATAAAATTAACTGAGGAGTAGCCCTCATAAGTGATGTCTAAGATTAAGTGATTTAGTGTATCTCACCACTTAGATCCAATGAAGCAGAGTAAGTAATTGGCAGAAAAAAAAATCTAAAAACATAGTAAAATAACAAAGCAAGGCAACTGCCATTAACAGAAAAATGTAATGATCTCATTACAGACATGGCATGTAGTCTCCCTTCCAATTTTCACAACTCTGGATTTTTCTCTAAGCTTTGCAAAAATGCTATCTACTATCACGTAGTTTTAACTAATTCAAATGCAAAATAGTGTATTTTAGAACTTTATTATTGGTTTCATACATATGTTGCAGTGTTTCATATACAATGTCAATCATTTCAATTGATTTTTTGCCCCTACTTTTTAAATCTGAGATACAGTAATTCATTTAGTTAAAATAGAAAAGTCCTGAGGTCCATTGACTCATACTATATATTTGGGATAAATTGTTATTTTACTTGTGGAAAGCTCAGTAGAAATCATGGAGAAATTCAAAAGAATATTAAAATAAGGCACATTCATATAAATGTATCTAAGATTTTGAATTGTGAAATCTGACTAAAAAATTATGAGAATAACTTTCCTATAAGAAGATTGGGGAAACTTTGGATATGTCAGACAAAAAGAACAATAATGAAACTTGGAAACCTGCGAATTCATTGGTTATATAGGTTTTATAGTTTACTGTCATTGATTAAGATAAATCCTTGATAAAAAATTTTTCCTAACTTTGGAAGTTGAAAAACATGACAATTTAGGCTTGAGAAGAACATAATTTTAAATATGTAAGCAAGGACATACAGAAGGACAATAATACACTTTAAATTTTGGAACATTTTACAATCTAAACAAGAAGCTATTTTCAATTACTCTAACAACATTTATACTTATTACAGTTTTGTTTTAAATTTAAGATTACTATTAATAATGTGTAGTCTGGATTAATATTTGATCATTTACTTTTCTTGAATTTTCTTTTTTATTGCTTCATAAATACATAGTTTATAAATTTGCCTGGTATGTTTTTGTTTCTACATAGAAGACCAGATTGTAAGAAGAGTAAGTTAATGTTCTAGATATAAATTAAAAATATTTATTGAAAACTTACATCATCTTTAAGCATTCTAGTGGGGAAGACATACAAGAGTAGCATGGCCTCTTCTTTTAAATATCATATACTCATTTGAGATGTAGCAATGATTCATAAAAGTATGTACATTATCATTGTCTATTTTTGTGTATATATTTCTAATGAAAAGTATGATAAAGGGTGATCATAATTGTGTGGTACTCACCAAAATGATTCCTGAGATTAATAAGTTTGGTAGCAAGGTCATGGATGTGTAGCTATAGTGTAAGTGGTACAGTCAATCAATACTATTTAAGTACACCAATAGTAAAGAAAAATGACACATCTCTAGATCAGTCTATAATTGATGGCTCCAATCTCTTCTGTAATATTGGAATTAATTTCAAAATAAATATTACAATAGTCTGCATTGCACATTAAGATGTATATATTCAAGATTTAAATCTAATTCACTGCATGACCTTGGGCAAAGCATTGCCTTTCTCTTTGTAAGATGTTCTTCCTACTTTTAAAAATGAGATTATAGTTTCTGCCCTATACCATTCATAATGTTCTTCGGAAGTCCAAATGAAGCTCACAGTAAATATTCTTTGAAAAGCATAATATGCTAGAGAAATATCCCACTCCAAAAAAGTTCCTAAAGAAATCCTTGGGCCTGTTTTCTCATGATCCCTAAGTTCCTTTCCATTGCTATAATGTATGCTAACTGTCTTGGTGTTTTTGAAATTCCCTGTGATTTTTATCTAGAGTTGGTTAAGATCCAACATTTGTGCACAGTGTGATGTTCATCATGCACCAGGAGGCTATTGTATTTCAGTGTCACTTCAGGAAGTACTTAGTACAGCAGGAACCTGGATGGAACTGGAAATTAGGTTCACTATTTTCACAAACCCTTATTAAACATCTGTCACATGTTCAGCATTGTGCTCATTGTGAGAATACAGAGGACAGCTCTGCCTTTTGAAAGCTTTTTATGTAGAAGAAGAGAAAGGCAAATAAATATATGATAATATTCTACTTTCAATAATATTTTTAAAGTGAATATGAGAATAAACATATGAAAATGCTATCCTTTGATAAAAGGAATGAACATATAAGAAGTGTTTATTCCTTTTATCAAAGAGCTGTGTGATTTACTATCCAATCCATTAAAAGAAGTTTCAATTAATAATATAATTCCATTCAAAGTGTTGATTTATGTCAAATTTTCAAATAAATTCCTATTTTGACAAGTAAAGTTCCTATTAAATGTTACCTACTATAGTTTATTTCAGTCTTTAAAAATTGCTCTTTAATTCATTTGTCCATGTCCTTCTAGCAGTCACATATATAAGCTTCCTAAGGAGCTAGCCTTTTCTATTGAATTAAAATGACACGTTTTGATCTACACTACAGTTTAAGGCAGGAAGAGTAAGGCAGTGACCCAAATCATCTAATGAATATTTCAATCTTACAGAATTGTATATAGCATTTATAATAAATTATAAAATAAATGAATTATATAATTATATAACAATTTTAGGTGAATTTATAATACATAGAATACATATATGGATTATATATAATATTAAAACCGTCTATTAAATTATTATAAAGAGGAGAGAAAACCATCCATTTATTTGCATGCACATAATAATTGCTGTTGTCATCACCTTGGGTGGGCAGGCCTCAAGGAATCTAATATTAAGGCATCAATTAATCTACAATAATTAGTAATTTTTAAAAATGTTTAAATACTTTGTAGACCAGAAAGTTTGATATAAAAAATGCACACGCTGGTTCCAAGAATCTTCAGCTCTAAGGAAATGTAACAGCTTTTTTGTTTTTAATTGAATGCTCAAAGATATGGAATAGATGAGAACCAGATTGTAAGATGCCAATACATTATCAAAAATAAGCAAACACTCAAAATGACTTAAACAGATTTTGATTCAGTCTCCTCTTGTGAGTTGAGGACAGTAATCAGAAAGCTAAAGGTATAAAAATCAAAACCACATACCAAATTCATGCTTTTTTCTGAGCAGCCAGGTCACCTTCAGGGTGAAACCTCCATAGTCTTAGTTATTGTATCAAAACACAAAGTAGAAAAATCACTGTAAACATTTCACAGTCCAGGGATCAAGGTAATATGTACATTGCCAGACACTGAGGCAAAGTTAGCTGCAATGCTGCCAACCAAATATAACTGTCCTCACAGGAAATCTCCTCTGAGGTAATCCTAATTTTTCAATGATTGCTTCTCCATGTGAATAAGTCAAGATTTTTGAGTGAGTTCAACATGTAATTGAATGAACTAAGAATGCTATTTATCTTGGCACGTATCTATCATAAATAAGAACACACTAATTGGAGCTAACTATGTCCCTAGGGTAGAAAGTTCTTTCCCTTATGTGCTTAGGAATTCTATAGGCTATTGAAGGATCCTATTCCTTAAGCCCAAGTGCCCAGTTCCAGCCACCACATAAAGGGTAGAAAGTTCTTTCCCTTATGTGCTTAGGAACTCTATAGGCTATTGAAGGATCCTATTCCTTAAGCCCAAGTGCCCAGTTCCAGCCACCACATAAATGGATAGCAGCACAGGAAACTTCTATGATTAAATCCATATTTACCACATTCTCCACACCATCCCTTCATGCAGCTTTTCTGAATTAATTCAATAAATTTTTACTATGTTCTTACATTGTGCCAGGCACTATTTTTATGTGCCGATGAAACCACAGTGAAAAGACAAAGTTAGAGAACTTAGACTTCCATTTCTAGTCCTGGAATGAAGACAATACATAAATGATAAGTAATATGATTAATGCTATTAAGAAAAATGGACAAGGTAAGGGGCTCATGGGAGAACTCTCTGATAAGACAGATGTCATTTCAGGAATGGCTTAAGGAAAGTAAAAGAAATAACCATGCACAAATCTGTGGGATGAATTTTTTCAAAGCAGGAGAAACAAGTTGAAGGGCCCTGAAGCAAGAAAATTCTCTGTGTATATGAGTCTTAGAAAGAAGACTCAGGTGGAAAGGCGAGGGTAAGCAAGGGGAATGCAACCAACTGAGGATAGGGGAGGTAATGCAAAGCAAATGACATAGACATTGTAAGCCATGCCAGGAACTGTTTGTTTTATTTTAAGTGAGGTGAAATTAACCAATTGGATATATTAGAAATGAATTGCTCTTTCTACTGAATGATGGGTCAAGGTGGAAGCTACAAGTTAGTTAGCAGGTTGTTGTAATAGTACAAGTGAGAGGAATATTGGCTGACATTGGGAGTGCAGTTGGAGGGGTTAGACTTGACTAAATTCTGGGTATATTTGGAAGCTACCTGATGGGCTATGGTATGTATAAGAGGGTGAGGAGTAAGGGATAATTCTAAAGCTTTTAGTCTGAACAACTAGAAAAATGGAACTGTATTGGAACAAATAATTGGACATTAAAGGTCTGTTTTTTAACATATAGAGTTTGAGATGTGATTTTAGCATCTAAATGAAAATGGTAAGTAAGCTGTTGGGTATACAAGTCTGGAGTTCAGAGAAGAAGTTGAGCTGGAGTTATAAATTAGCGAGTCAGCAGTGTAGACATCATAATTAAAGGCCTAGCAGTGAAAACACCAAAGGAAAGAAGTCCCAGGGCTAACATTTAGGAAAGATAAATAAGATGGCCATACGCCTTGGCAACTCTCCCACTAAGGAATAAGTTCTCAAGAACAGTAAGCCAGTTGTCTTGCAGTGCTCAGCATTAAACCATGTATAGATAAGTAGTTAGCAAGTCAATTTCATAATGATGCACCAGACACAACAGTAGTGACCTC
Organism: Plecturocebus donacophilus; assembly: GCA_004027715.1. Taxonomy (NCBI): domain Eukaryota; kingdom Metazoa; phylum Chordata; class Mammalia; order Primates; family Pitheciidae; genus Plecturocebus; species Plecturocebus donacophilus. The sequence continues at coordinate 51,439 of PVKP010002355.1, forward strand.
AGTACACTGAAGTAATCACTCTTTGGTCAGTACAAATCCATTAACAATTTGGGATTGACCAATGTACTGTAGTATCCTAAAGAAAGAAATATGAGACAGAATCCATAGACACTGATTTGAAAAGTCAAAGTTGCTGTTGCATTTCTTTAATGTTAAAAAAAAAAAAGCCTTCTTTTTTTCCTCAAACTATTTAAAGTTTTACATGTCAGTTTCCATTGCTTTGGTTATGAAATATCCAGCTATGGTTCAACTAGGTTCATTCCTTCAGGTATATATGGTAGGGAAACTGTTATACCAAAATGTTTGGATTTTTTATTTTTCATAACAGCTTATTATTAATTTTAAATAAAGGAATTATAGGGGAAACATAATAAAAATATCTATACAATTCTAAGAAAGCTTCTTCTTATTGCCTGTATCATTAGGGGATTGCCAAACCATTAATAGAATAACAGAATTGTGGTATCTCACTTAAAGGGTGTTGAGTCATATGCTTTTCACAATTTGGCTTTCTAGGATAAGTCACATGAGTTTTAAAGTTGAAGTTTTGCATTTTCATTTGTTTTTATGTTAATATGAAAATTATTCTTGCCAGAAGCAGACTACAACAGTCTTTTAAAGAAGAAATTGAAATTAGGTATATGTGCCTGTTAATGTTATGAGAATCGCCCTAACTGCATCTGCTAAATAAGTCTGTAAATTAGAAAATCTTTGGTTTAGTGATCACATCAGCCTTAAGGAGCTGCAGTTTAAAAGAGACTAAATGTATTTCTAACAACTGCTTCCAAAACTGTTGATAGCAAAGGAAATGAACACCTATTATCTTGAGAAATGTCTGAAAATTTTATCAAGGTAAAATGTTGGTTTTCTTGCATCCATGTGGCATTAAATTGAATATAGGGTATTATAAAATAATACTTTTGCAAGCATAAATAATTTTTTACCACCTTTATTGACTGAGTCATTATCAATCCAAATATTTTTCTGAGATGCCATTGTATTTATCCAGACATAAAAAATGAATATAGTGTATGAGGTACGCCAGTATTCAGATAGTCATGAAATTTCAGTTTGATGTTCAGTGATTTTAATAATCAAAACTAGTGTCTAATATTATTAAAATAATAATTAATAAGTTTAAAAAATAAAGTTGTAGGGACTCATTACTTTGTGAAGGATTAAAATAATGCAAATGTGAAAGACCACATTAAAAATGCAAACTTTTTTATGAGCATTTTTCACTTCTTAGGAGGATAAACAGAGAAATCAACATTGGGATTTTCCTCCAGCAAGATATAAAATTGCATATTCTACTTGATACAATGCTTTCTAAAACAACATATTTAACTATTTTATAAAGCTAGGTTTCTGGATGATATACAAAAAGGAATGACTATTGTTTGAACTGCGTATTTCATTGCATAGACTGGCTTTTATATCTGTAAATAGAAAATGTGGAGAAGTAATTTTATATATGCATAATTTATTTTATCAGCTTATGATAAGAGCATCAGGTAAATATAGTTCATTGTTCTCAATTTAATGCAGAAATGGGTATTGCAGATTCTTCATTATACAAATGTGAAGACTCCATTTTGAAAATTTCTTACTAAGGAATAACAGAGAAAGATTAAAATGACAGATACAGTATGTGGTAAGCGTTGTCCTCATTTTATTAATGTATTGAGTATGTTGTGGCTTCACAATGAAATCATTAGGGTAGTGTCTCAATTCATGATGTTAGGACTCCCAACTCGATTTCAGGGTCTTGTCATTACTCTCAGACCCCAATTTCCTTGGAGGATAAATGGATTTCTATATATTTTTATTACCTCTCTGGGACATAACATGGTTTCTATATGATTGGAGAAGAGCAATTCCAGTAAATTATATTCATAATGCAGCATCTGCTATTAAAGTCTCCTAATTTTCCATTTCAAAAAAAGATGGCACAGAATATCTCATAATTCTACAATTTGCTGTCATTAGAATGTAATTTCTGCAGTATATATGCACACATGCTGAACAGTGGGAAACAAGGGCATAATTCCAGAAGATAAATAATTCTGTCTTGCACTTGTATACACCTTGCATCTAAGAAATTGAAAGTAGTTAACAGAAATGAATTTTTAAAGCTGGAGACAACAATCTGTAAATTACAGTTACTCCTTTTTTTAGAGAGGTGAAGTACGCAATGTAGAGAGTAAGAAAATGGCTCTCTCTCAAGTTATTTGGAGAAAGAAAAGTATATACTGAATGTATATTTTACTACTGATATATGGTAGTCTTTCCATTTCATAACAAGATTTTTTCAAAACTTATACTTGGTCAAAATCTCCTACACCATGTCTGTTTATTTTTTAATTTTACTAAAAAATAATAACCATGATTTATTTATGGTTCTCTACATAATGGACCCTATACATAGATTAGCCCACTAAATCTTCACAACACCATGAGTTGTTAGTTACCATTTAATAGAAGAGGAAGAGGTTAGGTACTTGCCCCAGATCACATAGTAAAAAGCTAGAGTTAAAATCTTGTTCTGTTACCTTCAGAGGTAGCTTTTGAGATTAGAACGATTCCATGTCAGGGAAGCCAACATCTACCTCATTGGCTGTCTAGAGTTTGTTTGCAAAGAAACATGAAGAATCTTTCAGAAATTAATCTCTCATTAAGTTAAGGTGAATCTCTAATCTTAGCATAAGGAGAGGCTTCAAAACCTGCAACAATTCTTACTTTGTTGCTCAAGATAATTCCACAGTTAACACATTTACAGGCTTGATTATCCATTGTTAGTCATACATGTAAAGCCCTGAATTATTGCCATTTCAAGTATTGAAAGAAATGTCTCATTTGCTTATTGGAGGAAGTAAGAATCAAGAGGAGAGAGGGCCAATGGTATCTGTCTTTTACTTGAGACTAAACCAATTTGCCCCCTACTGCTTTTGTAACCAATTGCTCTTTCATTAGGATGGTTTAAAAGAGAACAGTTGTACGTGTTATAAAATTTCTGTTAAAGTAAATTTGGCAGGTAGGTCCAAAGAGATTAGTTCATTTTAAGAATCAACTACCAATGCAGAGAAAAATCACATTTCAAGCATAGATTGCAATATTGAGATACAACCTGAATCTAAAGTATTTGTAACTATGGAAATTAAGTGTAAGACCAGCATTTAGTGGATGGCCAAGAAAGCAATAAACATTTGAAAGAAAAAGACATGACGTATTCCTGTGACAGCAAAGTGCAGCCCATGCTGACCCATCCAAATTGTAATGAAAGCCAATTTAAGCACGTATTTATCAAGATTATCTTATATAATGATCTCCCAAAAACCCATGGTTGTTAATATTCCCTATTTTACAGATGAGTAAACTAGAGTTAAGAAAGTTTAGCAACTTTATCAAAACTATTTGTAAACTGTGGACCCAAGATTAGAACACAGGGAATTCAAAGCCATAGCCCATGTTCTCAACCATTTCACTACTCTGAATTCACCACATGGTATATAAGTGAGAAAGCTTACTCATGGCTTTTTATAATATGACAACGTTTGCACTGTGGTTAACTAAATTTATAAGCCTGAAAGAGAACCAGGATCTTATGTTGTTTAGAGACTACATACAATTTTAAATTGGGTAGGATAGCAAGGATTTTAAATTGCAGCATTTGGCAAATATTTTAAAACTATTTGAGTATAACGGAAAACAAATTTTGCCAAACATAAGAAAGATATGGTCATATAGATAAAGCAAAAAGTTCTAAGCACTATCTAATGTCACCATGATCTAGCAGGCATTTGTAGAATCTTTTTTCATTTTAGACAGTTGTGATATTGATCAAATCAATAAAGTATAAAACTTGGAGCCATATATTCTAGGCTCATATTTTAACCCTGGGCAAGAAACATGCTTCAACTCTTGGAGTCTTAGTTGCTTCAGGATGTTCAACAAGCAAAAAATATTTCTTGAATGATAATACTTATTATAATGCCTTCCTACACCAAAATTTTATTCATACTTTTATGTGAGAAAATATTAATAAAAATTCTATATAACGATTGGATAGTATTATTTCACAATACCAGGGAGTCTTACCAGCTGCTTACTTGTCATCCCTACTTGAATGTCTAAAAGACATTTTATACTAAATTCAATGAACACTGAACTACTCCATTCAACATTTTTCCTAGCACAGGAATTTGCATGCCATACACTCGATACTCAATCCAGAACCCTGGATGTTATACTTGTGACCTCCCTCAATTCATTTGCCATGCCCTGTTCACCCCAAATCTGTTGCATGTGCCCTAATTAGTGACATGCCTACTGTAACCTTCATTTCTCACCCAATGCTTATAAAAACTTTTAATCAACCTTTCATGTTTTTTCTTGACCATCTCCTTTCTATGCTCCATTGCACAGCCAAAGTGAAACTAAAATTACAAAAGTAACCATGTTATCCCCTATTTAAAACCCTTTAGTAGTTGCCCACTAGTCTTAGGGTAAAGTCCAAAGTCATGATGAGCCTCCCAGAATTCTTCTCCACCTCGCAGGCTAGGACTCTTCCCCTCACCTGACAGGCCATTCTCACCTAAGGCCACTGCCCCACATTGCTGCCTTGATGTCAGCAATCCCCAAGATTCTGCTTCACACCACCTCTTCCTCACATCTCAGTGTATCATGCTGTTCCCTTATCCTGGGGTATTCTGTCTTCCCTTGATTGATTCCTACGGATCTTCAAAATCTACTTGTTGACATCATTTTCTTAGCAAGTCCTTTCCCAGTGCATTGAATCAGGGTAGATTCTTCTGCCAGTAAATTACTTTTACGTTTACTTTCCTTCTGAAAACAGTCATGACACTTAACATTTCTTGTTTTATAAGCTTGTCTCTCTTGTTCACAGGTCTAGCACTGGTGCCCACTGTGGTGCCTGATATGTAGCAGGTCATCCATAAATATATCGATACTTCAAATACTGACTGATGTAGCAGATAAATAAAGAATGAAATAATAATAGTAAGCATTCAGTTGTCTGGGATAGGAATCAATATATTTCACCTTGAGACCTATTCAGAGGACTGTGGCATTCACTGTGGGTGCCTCTCCAACTTGTCAATTATGTTGGAGTTTCATGTAAATATTGAGTGCAGTGACAGACAGTGCCACATGTCCTTCTATCTTTAGATGCAATAAAGATCTTGTAAGAACTACACAAATATTGGTAGGTATAAGAGAATGAGTGAGATTTTTTGAATGTGAAAGATTGAAAATACAACAAAGATCATGTAATCAGATGAGTGTTTATTATTTCCTTCATAGTAGATACTCTGAAACATATTTATCCTAAGGAATGTTTCCACCTTTTATGATACTTGAGAATCTTTCTTTTTAAATTTTACAAGGGCAATAGAAACTTTCCTTGGAATGCTTCCAACGATTACAAATATTTGATCTTCAAGTACATCTTTGATTTTTTAAACCATCCAAACTTAAGAACTACATGATGAGGATAATTGCAGGGATAAAATGTTATCTTTGAATTTGAACATAAAAGTAGAAAAATAATGAAATTGAATTTGGAGGATGAGTCTTAAAGTCTCCAAGAACAATTCTCAAAGAATTTCAAAAACATTTAAAGCAATGGAATAGGAAGACTTCAAATGATGAATATTTATTTGATTGTCCAGGGATATAAAAATCTGAACTATGGGCCCTAAAGCTAAGTGCTAAAACACGACTGTGGCCTTCCTGCTCCGGAAACTACTATCTTCTGACCACGTAAAGTGGTTTCTGTACCTCCCTCTGATCCACAGCTATTCCGTAGATTGATGGGTTTATTTACTTGCTTATTCATTTATTATATTTGACATATATATTGTGATCAAAACTTATGTGTTAGAGAAGGAATGTATAATGATGACTTAAAAAGCTGACTTTATGGGGCTGGTATCAGGGCAACATCCATGCTTATAAACACAGATAGCAGAGGTCTTGGTGTGTAAGGACGTTATGGAGGTTTACATAAAGGAAGAACTCGAACTAGCTTGCAGAATTCCGATTACTATTATAATAAGTGCTCATCCTCATTATGAAATATTTATGTTTGTGCTAAAGAGTCTAGAGCATGTTTCTTTGTATTTTAATAATGCTTCATGGGCTATGTTTGCTGTGGATGCTATTATTTTTTGCATAATTAAGTAATGAGGCAATTAGCACAGCAGGCACATGTCAACTAGATAGTGGTTAAAATTTGTGATTAACTAGAATTTTTTGCTGTGCTTGCCAATATTCTCCTTATTACCAAGTGAAGCTGTACTTTTTTCACTATGAAGAGATTGGGTTCCCATATATCTGAAGCTTTGCCTATATAGTAAGTCAATGAATGTTAGCAAAATGTCTCAATGATGTGAAAGTATGCACTGAAGAGCTGTCTGTAAAGATTTGTGAAATAAAGGACTAAGAACACTAATTAGGTCAAACAAAAAAAGTATCAAGGGATAAGCATTTTGCAGCTTTCTTCTCTATGATCTACCAAGTGATATTACAGTTCTTCAACTGTTTTACAGTTTGCCTAAATAGGCAATTGGATACTTTAAGGTAAGGAACTTGCATAACTATGAATGGGGAAACTGACCCTTATAAATTCTGACTTTGTGGCTTCATTATGTAGACAAACTGGAGAGAGAAGGTAATTCATCCAGGCTCAAGGTCCATGTGTAACTTTATTCAACAGGCATTCACTGTGTACTTGCTCTGTGCCAACACTTTGCCCTACACTCCTAGCCAAAGATGAGTGAGAAGTGGGGTCTGCCCTTGAGGAACACACAGTCTAGATGAAGTGGCCAACTCCATTTGATTCACAGTTAAATCACATTCCAAAACGTCGTAAATGCCAAAACGTTTTTTTCTAGCTATCGACAAGTCTTCAGAGTCCTCAAATTGAGTCTTCATAACCTAGAATCTAGAAATATTTTTTTCAAGATTTCCGAAGGCAAGTAAAATTAAATAAGAAACTGGTGAGGATAATTAAGAGTCCAGGCATTAAGTCTGAGGATTAAGTTCCTACTTTGCTTCTTACTAGCTAGACAAATCCAAAACTTCTTTGAATTCAAAATATGTAGATGATAATTCCTGTCCTGCCAAGATGTAGGAATTTAACCAGACTTAAAATAGATAATGGATTTTAAAGTATTATTCAAATTTTTCTTTAAAGAAGTTTTATTTTTAAGCCATTGCAAGGTAAATATTCACTTAAAGAGAAAGAAATAACTCTTAGTGTAATTATTTCATTGACATCAACGATACTATACAAACAGAAAATATTTCATTTCTATACATTTCTGATATAAGCCTTAACCTAAGGCCACAAATTCTCTAGCCATTCCAGTGCCTATTCTGTATGTGGATAAGTAGATTAAGTTGATTTAATCACTGTTTAGGTAAAAAAAAAAATCCATCTATGGTGAATTTTTATTAAGTCAGAATTGGAAAATATGTTCTTCACATTTCTCAAGGTGATTTAACAGCTTGAAGTGTCTTAAACCCCTATCAATAGTCCGGCAAGTACGATAAACATCATAGAGGTCTATGACCTAGTTCGAAGAGCTTACCTCCTGCGTGACTTTTGCTGAGAATCTGAAAAGGAAGACCCAGTGGAATCCTTACCTCAAAGCTAAAGTAAAATATAAAGAAACCAACACTGGAAGATAACCACTTTGCAAAAGTGCAAACATAACTGTTAGAGGAAATGGTAAAGACAAATCGGAAAAAATACATTAAAATTGAGATCTTAGATTATAATGGCTTAAATGGTATAGGAGAAATAAAGCGGCTGCAGTGAAATAAAGGTTGGAGCAAAAAGTTTGACAAGTAAATTTGGGATTAGGATCTTCGACAGAATTTCTTAGACATGTGCTGGTAAAAAGGATCTTTTCTACATGCTCATGATACGTTTTGTATTTCCCATTTTACTGCCTCTGCAATGTCGAAAACAAAATAACAGAGTTGTGACATGTCTCCAGCATGGACCCTCCATTACTAGTTCTCCACCTGAGTTCCTAGTGATTTAGTATCTGTAAGGCACAGTGAACCACAAACCAACTGAGAAATGGACAAATTTGGTGTCAAAAGTTTAAAACAAAAAGCAAATGTACCTCTAAGGATGTGGCAAATTACATAAGAAGACTAATTTGGAAAAAGCAAAATTTTCCCTGCCTTCTGGACAGGGATTTGGATGCGCTACCTAATAACCAGAATTTGCTTTACTTACTTTCAAGCTTATTCTCTCAAGGGTTAAATTTTATGTGGATCTTAAAATAGTCTCTTGGAAAAATATGATATTAGTCCTGAAGATATGTGTGATTTTCAATTTGATGACAAATGATTTCCTCCATAAGATATTGAGAATAATGGATCCCATTTGTAAATAGTGCTTACATACTGAGCAGGCTTGCACATCTCCCTCTCTACTTCCATATGGAAAGTCCTCTCTGGAAATCTAAAGAGTACTTTCATGTAGAAGGTATTCATACCTGCTTTGGGGTTGTATGAAATGAAAAAGACTATTAAAAGTAGTAAAGATGTATAGATTATTTAAAGTTATACCCATCATTGATAGAGGGGGCTTGTGGAGTGTGTGTGTGTGTGTGTGTGTGTGTGTGTGTGTGAAGAGAGAGAGAGAAACATAAAAGTGAAAACCAAATATATGCAGGTTATCACTTTGCCAAATTCCTCTTCAGTGATATTCTGCTGAGAGTGTTTTTCCAAAATGAATTTATAGAATGGTTTCCTTTGGTGTCTCATATATACTGGAAAGAGCTTCAAATGTTAGTGTGCACACATACCTTGACATTACTGAATAAAGACTGTAGAATGAAATACTGCAACATATTTGAGGGCATTGATTTGGGGAAGAGGTCTCTTTTTTGGCAGTAGAAGACAGAAAATTTCTATCAATTTTTCTGACTTTATTCACACAGTAAATGAAAGTGAAAAAGAATATCCCTAGAAGAGCACAGAATCAGGAGGTCTTCTTTTACTATGGGAATTTAGGAAACTTCTTTCAATATGATACATTTTTATGTACCAAAGAACAAAGCTTAAGAAATAGTGCAGCGGGTCTTTTATAGTGAATAAAATGGTTTCTTCCAAAAGATACGAGGTTCACAACCATGGGCCTCTGTTCCTTCATTTCAAAATATGGTGCTCCCAGTTCTAGCAGAAAGCAGTGCAACTCCACCCCTGGGAAAAAAGCTGCATGTTCCCTTTCTTCCCATTTCTGTTGCTCACTTAACACAGTATGGGCATAGTGGTTTTTTAATAGATTAATGTCAATAGTTGCCTATCATGCTGAAATATTAGACAAAGTTAGTTCAATCTTAGGAGAAATACAAGCAACCTTTATGCTAATCTTCAGTAGCATATGAGAGTAAGCAATTTGTTTAATCTAGCTCACCCATTCTTAAAGCTAAAAAGTTTGTCTGCCTTGTCGTGTTATGTGTTCAAGCCATGTGGGTAATTATTCTCTGCCAGCAAGTATAGTGCCTGGAAATGAACAAAAGCTTCACACGAGGGGATCTTTCTATCTTCCAGGGGTAGAATTTGTACCAAAGCCTTAGTGTCACTAATATTCCATTGTATGTTTTCTGGTTTTGTTTACCTAATAACCTTAATACTGAAAAATAAAAGGAAAGGAAAAAATGTTACTATAACTCATATTTACACATATGCATCACACCACTTCTGACACATTCATTCCGTAGACTTATGGATATTTTAAATGTAGCTTTTTAAATAACATTGAATGCTTTCAAAGATTGATTATTCAGCAGTATTTCTTCCTTCCCTCTGTGGTTTTAGCCTATCCTGTGGTGCGTGTTGATGAAAAGTCTTGTAATAGATTGAGCCTTCACTGAAATTTATGGTCCTTTTTAGATGACATATATAAATATCCTAAATGAAATGTTGGCACCACCATCAAAGTACTAAAATATATCATCATTTCTCTCCAGCAATTTCATATTTTACCTATGTTTGATGTTAATGTGAATGTTATATTTGGGCTTAATAAATATACATTAAGAAGAAAAGTAAATGTCAATAGGCTTCTTGAACCCTTTCATTAAATAGTTGTGTTGTATGAAAATACATCATAAACATAAGAGGCATTGTAAATCTTGTTTATCAACATTACAGAGAGTACCATATATTTAAAGGATTTATATTTGCATCAATGTGCATTTCCGTAAAGAACAGGCTTAAGTTCTAACACAAATTCTTCAAAAATGTCTTAGAGGAGGAATAATTTTATGTTAGTCATTTTGTGAATGTGGTTACTACTAATAATTGTGATTTTGAAGTATCAAATGTGCAAAAAAGAAAAGAAAATGCTGAGATATGTTTTAGTAAGTTTCCTGCTTTAAAAGGAATATCCAGTGTTTCAAAGCTCAATTCAGCGATATTAATAATGCCACTAATAGTTCCTCTACTTCATTTCAGGTCATTACATAGTTATTAAGCAGTGACACTTCGAAGTTTTATTCATCAGCCCACTGCATCTGGGGGGCATTTCTCCTGCGGTGCTTCTCTAAGCCCATGTAGAAGTCAGATGAAAATCAGTGGGAGCTAGGTACCCAGACTTGGGTATAAATCTCTCTTTTGGTGTAAGTCTTGGTGTAAGGCTTTCCTTTGGCTTCTTGCTCTGTAAGATACTGTCCAACCATTGGAGAGACTTTGTTGAGGACTGTGTTGACGTTATGATTTGCAGTTTTTGCTATGCATTTCTCTTCGGAGGACTATAGAATGAAGACAAGAGAGAGAGAGAGCATGCACTGAAGAATGTTATTTCTGCAATCAACATAGACTTTCAAATTATCCAGAGAATTAAAATAAAATCTGATATTAAGTCCTCAAGGTTTTGCTTAAGCCGGCTGCTCATTTAACCCAGCAGATCCAATTACCCAGACTCTGTATAGATTTGGCACCAGCTCATTCAGGGGCTGTCATTTTGGCAGCCCCCAGCTAATCCTGTAATGTTGAACCAGAGGAGAACACATGGGGAAAGTGCAAAAAGATGATTTTTTTTGGAATGGCTGTTTTAAAAAACCCTATACCCTCCAGTGTCCCCGGAGACAGGCAGGAAAGAAGATTTCCAGCCAAGCCTTCGCCTCACTGGCATGCTTTTAGAGACCAAACTACTCTGTGACCTTGTGTAAATCACACTGATAATGGACATTTTCTCCACGTTCTTGCCTCTCTTGCCCTCTGGGTACCTAGCTCCCACTGACTTTAATTGGGCTTCTATGTGGGCTTGGAGAAGCACCCCAGGAGAAATGCCCCCCAGATGTAGTCAGCTGAAGGATAAAACTTCAAAGTGTCACTGCTAAATATCCATGCAATGACATGAAATGAAGTAGAGGAACTATTAGTGGCATTATTACATCACTGAATTGAGCTTTTAAACACTGGATATTCCTTTTAAAGTAAGAAACTTATTAAAACTTTTCTGAGCATTTTCCTTTTTTTGCACATTTGATACTTAAAAATCCAATTATAAAAAATTTCCTGGAAAGAATAACCAGTGTTCTGTGTTATGAAACATAAAAAGATAATTTTAAAAAAGAAGAAGAAGAAAAGCACAGGGCTTTCAAATCCACCTACTAACACATAGCCTGAAAAAACAGCCATTGTCATTCTTTAACAAGATTAGAGCTCTTAGAACTTCTCTGTTCTTATGGTTGTTAGGATTTTGATACCTGGTTTAAGTTCACATAACAAAATTATTACTGAATAAAAATCTAATTAAAACATTTCTGGATGTTTGCTGTTGAAAGCCTCCTTTAACAGGGTTTCATTTTCTCTATTCTTATGAGAGCTATTACCAGTTCTTTAGACTCTTTCCTATTTATATAAAAATCTATCCCAGAATCAAATATATTCATCTTAACCTCAAAGAGGAATCTACATCCAGATATTTTTCATGACATTCAACATGTAGGCTGATTTTTATTACATAAAATTTTATGGGCAGGCACAGTGTCTCATGCCTGTAATACCAGAACTTTGGGAAGCCAAGGTGGGCAGATTACTTGAGATCAGGAGTTCAAGACCAGCCTGGCCTCATGGTGAAACCCCGTCTCTACAAAAAAACAAACAAACAAAGTTATCAAGGTGTGGTGGCATGCACCTGTAATCCCAGCTACTGGGGAGGTGGAGGCAGGAGAATTGCTTGAACCTAGGAAGTGGAAGTTGGAGTGAGTGGACACAGCACTCCAGCCTGGGTGACAGAATGAGACTTCATCACAAAAAATAATAGATATATATAGATGGATAGATAGTTAGATAGATAGAATTAAGCTCTTTAAAAAGGATGTTTCAGATAGTTTAAAGTGTTTTTTTTGTTCCTCCTTTGTTAGGTGTTCCACCTCTTTAAGGCAGGAAGAATGTTTTAAAATAATAATGAATGTGTATAAACTACTTCAGAATTTACAAAATATTTTCACAAACATCTCATTTAAATAATTTCTTCATGAAGTAGACATTGCAGATTAACAAGCTGGGTCACAGATTAAGTGATTTGCCAAGATTTCACATTTAGAAAGCCAAATAACTAAGGCTTTAACCTTAGTTCAATGTTTTGTGATACCAAAATTGCAAGTGTTTTTTTCACAACATGCATCAGAATTTCTGTAATAAAGATTTCAATTCTGTGCAGAGTTTCCATTGTATGACATGGTCCAGCTTCCACTGCATATTATTCCATTGGATTTGCCACAAACATCCTTCCAGAAGTATGGTACTGAGCTTTACACAAGTAAATGTGAAAAAAAGTTTGCTAATTAAATGAATGACAAATTCAGAGCAGTACATACTGAAATCCTTTGCAGAAAAAGGTGCTGCTTTCTAATGCCATTTAGTTTTCCACATGTAAGTATTTGATTGTGCCTAAGTAAGGAACTAAGAATATTGGCCATGGGAATGCAGTTTTAATCTCATGAATGACGTTAACATGATAAGAAAAAAATAATAGCTGCATATGATAGGCTGTAATTTCTGAATGTCAACATAGAATAAGAAATATTCTAATGTGTGATATTAAAGTTATTATACAGTATTGAAAACATCCATATGTTTTCAAAAACAATTAACATAAAAACATAATACTTAAACGCAAAAGCAAGCTCTGTTGCCACAGGTATGTAATTTGATCAAAGTAATCGATTTTTATATCTTAAACCATATAGTGTTTCATTTTGAATGTCTATAAGGGATTTTAGGAAAATGAATGACATGCTATTTCTGACTTTGGGTAAATCGTTTCAACATATTAGAAGCCAAAGTCCATTTGAAGATTAGTCATTGCTTAGAAGACTGACAAATAAGGATCACAATAGCTTATTTCAAAAAATTCATTTTAAATACTCTTCCTAGTCTGTATCACATAACACAGTGCAATAAAATGTCAAAAAATATATACACACAGCACACTACAAAATCATCTAAAATATTTTAATCATGAGTGAAACAGAAAAATGCTATCTACTCTCAAAAATAGAATCTTTATATGAAATACTCATTTTTAAATATATGAATTCAAATATTTACAATAATTATTCTTATCATATTATATTAATATGATAATATTTTATATGTTATTTTTAGCTATTTTCAGGGCATATTATTGGATAACATAAGTAATCTAGGTTTATTTTCTCATGTTATTTCATCACAAACCATCTCAACATGAACTTTGGTGAAAGTGTGTGTGTATGATATATTTAAAGCTTAGCTAAATTATATCCCATTCTCATTCTTAACAAAATTAATGAACTCTCTACAGGGACCCAACTTACCTGGGTTGAGAGTTTAGATTAATATTTAAAATCTAGGATAAAAATTTTGGAATATTATATACAGAGGAAAAGAATCTAAGAGTATCAGCTGACCATTTATACAGAAGATTCTCCATTTCAGGGGCATTCGTGTTTTCAACTCTCCTGGAAAATGTACTGGCCTCATAATAGAACTCAGTTCCATTTCTGAGGCCAGAAATATCAGTCAGAGTATACTCCCAAATAAGATCCAACAAATCTAGAAAGGTAGATGTTATAAATGATAGACCTGTTTACTTTACCAAGGAAACTACTAGGATAAATGATTCAAAAATCAATTTCCAAACCTCTAGAAAAGGACAAAGTACCAGGAAATGGCCATATTTAATTTCTGTAATACAAAACTATGTCATTATAAAATATAGCAAAGAAATCCTTAGCAAATATTTTGCTTCTTATCAAAATGACAGCATCCAACTAGTGTAAATGTTCCTTCTGGGAAGAAATTGATGTCATTCTGTCAAAGATATGTATGTACACATCACAAAAAGTCAATTAAGAATTTCATGATGTTTTTGGTTATATTTACTGATAAATGCTATTTTCAGAAGTCAGGTTTTATCTCTTGATGTTAATTAGGAATATATTTACTTAAGATCAGGCCCTTCTACAGAAATTATTTGTGTATCTAATATTTTATCTCTTTTTCTAATATATCCTGGACTAGCTATGACTTTTGTTGATAATTTTTCTAAACCTTCATATTTGCATTCGTTGGCTGGGATTCAGCTCTTTCTAAATATATAGGCTAGAATCAGTCTCTGTTTTGGCAACATTTATATCTGCAGTTATTAACAGTATCTGGATCATGATAGATAATGAATATTTACTGAATGAATTCACATTTATTCTATGTTATGTGTTGCTGGCATTTTTTTTTTCTATGAAGTTTTTCTATGCTGTCTCTCTGTAAACTTTTTATATGTCCTATATCTGCCTTTAATGTCTCTCTGTGCCTACTGCAATGATATGTGTTCAGACAGCATGTGCTATAGGTTGTTAAATGACTCAGGAAATTGGTTTAGTAAAACAGATACAAGTTCAGAAGTAGTTTCAGTTCTCATGACTAAATAAAGTGATGGGATCAAACTGTAGCCCTGAGTCTCATTGCTATAAAAGCCTGCTTATAAGCCGGCCACTCAATAAATGGTGTGCTAATATATGGTTCTGTGTCTAGTAGCTGATCACGTGTCATGTGGCATGCTAATATAGGGTTTTCTGTCCTATGACTAGTGGCATGCTAATATAGGGTTCTTTGTCCTGTGACTAGTGGCAGGCTAATCTAGGGCTCTGTGTCCCATGGCTCCTGGCCACATGACAAGTTTCATGCTAACATAGAGTTCTGTGTCCAGTGGCTGACCACATGACATGTGCCATACTAATATAGAGTTCTGTGTTTCTCAACTGGCCACATGACAAGTGGCATGCTAACAGAGGGTGCTATGTCCCATGGCCCACCACATAACATGGCATGTTAATCTAGAGTTCTGTGTTTCATGCCACATGACAACTCACATGATAATTTAGGATTCTGTTTCCAATGGCTGGCCATTGACAAGTGGCATGCTAACAGAGGGTGCTGTGCCCCATGGCTGACCACGTAACATGTGACATGCTAATATACAATTATATGTTTCATGGCCGGCCACTGACAAATGGCATGCTATTACATGGTTCTGTGTCCCATGGCTGGCCACGTGACAATTGGCATGCTAATATAGGATTTTGTACACAATGTCTGGCCACTGAGAAGTGGCATGCTAATATAGTGTTCTATGTACAATAGCTGACCATGCGACAAATGGCATCCTAATATAAAGTTCTGTGTTCATTGACAAAATATTTTCACAGTCATATAAATAAAAACATGAACTTAATAGACACTTAGCAAGTATGTCTCACCCTCCTTTAGTAAGCACTGGAAGTCCTCATTTTTAGCAAGGTGGGAAAATAGATACCACTATCTAAGATATCAAAGATGTGACTTTGATATCTTTTGTGCAAATATGGACCAGAAATTATTTCTCTTCAGAAGGATAAAAATGTGGCCCTAGGAAATAAGCTAAAATCTGCTGAAATTTTTCTGTAATCCTGACACTACATTATCAAAATCTGTCCCAAGATTTCCTTCCCACAACCATATGTGACCCATTTAATGCAGCCCAATAAGTGATTCTCTGTTTCTGAATGAGCAATGAAGAGAAATTTGAAAAATATTCATCCCTGTAACAACCTTACTATGCCATTAACATCCTTATTCTCCATAGCCTGCCTCCTTCTTTTCCATCCTCACTGATACGCCTTCTTTTCTCTTTTCCCAGTAGCTTAGATTTGTTTCAACTCTTTGATGTAATTCATGCCTTAAGACATCTTTTTAAAAACTAATTTTTCTGTTAGTGATTTTATTGATTGCAATTTATTCAAAATTCGATATTTGTCTTTCAATTTTGTTTATGGTGATTTTTTTTCTGTCAACTCATATTCGTTTTTGCTTTGTATGCTTTCAAATGTGTCATCGCCCTTCTTCATGGTTTTTGCCTATGGCAACATACAGTGAAAAGGTTTTTTCACTTTAAGATTAGATGAATGGATAAGTGGCTTCAATTTTGCTGAAGGAGGAAAAAAGAGTATAAATATTAGTTTCTAAATAAATAAGTTATTTAGAACCAACTGTAAAGTAATTTACAGATACCCCACTAGTGGGGAAAATAATGAAATAGTTTTGTCTTTCATCTCAGCAAAGAGATTCAGTACTGAATTAGTACAGACCATATTCCTTTAGAAAGATAACAATTTAGGAAGTATATTTTCTACTAGTGAAAATACAAGCCTCACTTTGGTTTTTAAATCTTCTCCCTTGGATGTATTTACTCAGGTATGTTTGAACTTAAGGAAAGACAAGTCAAAGAGCCACTTTTTCTTAAACTTACATATTCATTTTTCAGATATGCAGGGTAGTGAGCAATCTAGCCTAAGTAATAAGGAGTTTACTGAAAAATACTTTAGGTTGAAAGGATTTATTTTACCTGAAACATCATAAAGTGATAATTTCTACACTACCAGGTCTTGAACTTTTTTGCAGTATGGTTTAAGTTTCTTTGTTTTTGTTTTTTCCAGCCCGATCTTTGTGCATAGTACTCTCTTCGTCGATTGAATGTATTTGAATTCAAAGGTTTATGATCATAATATGCCTTACGTTAAACATCATATTAATGTTCAGCACATAGAGTTTGCTGTTAGTGTACTAGCATCAGGCTGCCTGACAGCCCTGACTGCCCTTGAACTCAGTTCCTTGTAACTGGCTGGAAGTATGAGAAGGGTACTTTCCAACAACTAAATCACAACTGCTGTCCCTTTCCAAAAAGGTGGGGATAGATCCATGAATCTCATGTCATTATCTTTATTTTATGGCTGATAAAACTGTTTCTTTTGTGAGTCTTACTCTCCCAAGACCACTCTCACCTTCCCCCTTGATTTAAAAATTAATAACATAATCTAATTAAATGAGTTTGTTGCCATATTGAAAATAAGACTCTTTTTGTTTCTAGTCAGGTTGAGACAGCAATAGTTTATTGACAGATGTGGCTGTGGAAAAGAATGGCTAATTATTTTCATTTGCATGAATGGTTTACTGTTTTTGCCTAATTACTGTTTAGTACAATACTGTTAATGTTCTCCATTAAATATTTGCCAAATTAACTTTGCTGTAAGTTTTCATTAGTTTTAACATTCAACTCTGAATATAGTCATGCAGGTATACTGTGTGGTATTATGCTCACTGAACATGGAAAGCTATTCTGAAATTTTAATAAATTTAGCAGTAATGTTGGACAGAATACACAGATTCTATTCCCATATATATGGTCTATGCATAGAATTATGTATGCACATAGATATAGATATTTATTTTTTATGCATAGACGTGTACAATAGTCTTGCCTTGCTTTGCAGGCATGTCTTTAGGTATAGTAATATTAGCAATTGCAATTAGTTTTTTTCTTCATGGAATGAATAGGTAGATGAAATATTTCTACTTCTAAAAAGAAATAGTACAAAAATAGGTTTTCCTGTCCTAAAAATAGGTTTTCTTATCTTCCTAAACTACTTATTTTGTTCTCCAATATTTGTTCTCCATGGGGACCATGGAGAGAGATGGAAAAACCTAATGGGACATAATAGAGATGAAATAAATATTTATGATTAAAAACGTGAATAGGGAAGTGTAATGACAATCACAGATGGGAATGAATGAGTATGTGTAGTGCAGGTCAGAAAAAAAAAAGACAGAAAATGAATGAAAAATATAATAAAGAGAAATGGAAGTTCAATTATGAGATGCCACGGAAATGGAGGGAAAATTAAATGCAGAGTAGTGGGTGGAAGAGAAGGAGAATAAAATGAAATAATATGTGCTAATAGAAAGATATTGAAATTGAGGAGTGTACAAAGGCAAACAAGACAGTTAAAAAACAAGAGCACAGTCAACAAGATGGAGACAGATGGAAGAAGGATCCTGAAAGGAGTAGATGAGGCACAATAAGAGAGGTGAGCACACACAGAAGTGAAAACGACACCTCCGTGCAAGAGGAAAGGAAATGGGTCATCATGTTAGCTTTGTATTGCCAGTATATATTAATGACTTTTGGTTGATTTTAAATTTCATATTTGATATTTTCCTTAAGCCTATTAAAATTTCAAAAATCCACGTAGAGTTAGACCTCCATGCACACTACAAATCTAGTCAACTACAGCAATCCAGTAACACAACTCATCTATTTATTTCAACTGGAATAGCATTTAATTTAAATGGTTACTGTGCTCCTTATAACCTAACTGTGTCTCTTGGCAATACTACAAAGTCGCTGTAAATTGTATTCTAATTTCTTAAAAGTCCATTTTTATTAGAAGACTTGATATTAATTTAAATAAAAATTAATAAGCCATGGAATCACACTAACAAAGTATTTTCATAGCAAATTGAAATTCACCTATTGTAAAAACAAGTAGATTCATAGTCTCATTGACACAGGAAGAAAAGATCTTAAAGATACACTAATCCTAACCTTTCATTTAATTTTTGAGAAAAACAAGGCTAGAATTATTGAGATAACTAATTACTGGCAGAATTTCAGACTAGACCTCAAAATAAGACTTCCTTTCTCAATTAAAATCAAGATATTTCATCTTGTATTTTTTTTCATTTCAGTCTATGTTATTATCTAAGAAATGCATCATTACTCACACATTAGCACTGATGGGGTTTTTTTAATCCTATATCATTTTTTTTGTGCTATGGCTAGAGTTAAAATTGAAATTCATTGCAGTGGAGAAAAAAAATCTTTTAAAATAAGTAAGACTATAATTTTCGAAAGATAACACAAGAGTACAAAAATGCCTACTTTAAGTACATAGCTGTAGAAAGAAAGACAAAAAAAAGAGAGGGACAGGGAGAGAAAGAGGGTGAGAACGAGAGAGAGTAAAAAGAGAGAGGGAGACCCAATAGACTATCCTTTACATTAATCAACATCAGACTTAGATGGAATAAGTCTCATGTGTGTGAGTTCATGAAAATCAAATAAAAGAAAACAGATCACCAGAATTCTACCTTACTAAAGTTTCAGACACAGAGTGTGAGTTTTTAAAATAGTGATACAAACCATCTGATTTCTGTGAATCATTAAAAATGTTTATACTTTTTTCATCTAAGGAGGCTATTCAATGTCTTTTTCTGACTGTGATATTCTGGTCTAGTTCACTAGGGCCACGTCACTCTGTAACTGGAGGCAGGAGAATAGCACTGCGTTACACAGTGAATGTGGCTTAGCAGTTATTTTGATGGTCATTCAGCTAGACATTCTGACTTAATTGTGTTAACATGAATAACAAATATGGATAAGAATTCAGAATCCATAGTTGATTCAGACACCTCAGAGAGCTGACTTACAAGCCTATAATAAATACAAATATCATTCTATTACTTTGGTATTGTTTGATAGACATTGTATATTGCCTTCACATTCACTTTTTATTCTTATAACACTGCGTAAAGTAAACAGAACAAATCCCAGGTCTGAAAATGACATTAAAGAGATAGGTTAAGTGTTTTTACTTAAACTCAAATAGTGAGTTACTTTTGAGCTTAGAAATGGAATTCAGTCCACCTAATTTCCAGCTTACATCCAGGAGACAATAAACCCCCAGAACGCAGGAATTATTTCCTAGTTTGTTTCTATTGTATTTCTCCCAAACTACTGGGTACGTTGTAGGTGTTCAAAAAGTTCATGTTGAATTAATAAATGAACAAATCTACACAATTCTGCTTCTCATTAATACTACATTTCCTTTTTCTAAATTTTAAGTTTGAGTTTATAAATCATTTTAAAAACGTTATTCAAGTCACATTTTCCTCCACCTTAAATTAGGTATTTTTATTTATTTAAGTTGGCTCCAAAGGAAAACATCTGGGATCCATGAACCCCCTGTACTTTTCTGACTTTGCCAACGTGCATATGATTCTGCCTATTTCTGGTGAACAATATCCCTCAGTCCAGCTAACTGAAGCTGTGGGAAATCTGTTAATTTTATTGGAAGGCAAACTACTTCTCTGCCTTCCAAATGAACCAAAGTTCTACTATCCCAGATACTGCAGTGTATCTTAGGGGACATGGATCAGAGTAGGAACTAGAACTGAACGGTGGAGAGACAGTGATTCTCCCCTGGATGTCTCCATGCACCTTGGTTTCAGCTGTCCATATTCCCCAACAATAAAAAAAAAGAATAAGCAATGAAATGACACATTGTTAACTCATAATGCAGAGACTGTTGAGGGCACATATAACTAATTAGAAGCCCAACCTTCCTTGTGTGGCCCCAGAAAAGGGACTTTGAGAACTGGAAAGACACGTCTGAGAAGTCTGAGAATGATCTTAATTGGATTACATTTGTGATAAAGGGAGGCAAACTGTCTTTATGTAGAATCTTGAGCTACCCTCTAAGGTTGGTGCTTGGGTAGCTCACCACTTCAAAATTTGTTCATCCCAACACTAATTTTAGTTCTTTCTGCTGGAGAGGGGAAATTAGACATGGGTTAGGTCTTAAGAGAGGAAGAAACTGCGATATCAAGATGACCTTTAAAAACAACTTTTAAATATTCCAGAACCTTTGTAATTTCCTTATTTTTATTATAATTTTTACTCATGTTCTTTCTTTTAGGGATTAGCAGAAACTCTTTTAGAATGTAGAGGATTGATTTTTGGTGACAGCAAGACCTGAAATGGCTAGAGATGCTGACCTGCTAAACAGTGGTGTGGGGTGTGTGTGTGTGTGTGTGTGTGTGTGTGTGTGTGTGTGTGTGATGGGGGTCTCACTCTGTCACTCAGGCTGGAGGGCAGTGGCATGATCTTGGCTCACTGCAACCTCTGCCTCTCAGGCTCAAGTAGTCTTCTCACCTTCTGCCTCCCAAGTAGCTGGGACCACAAACACACACCACCATGCCTGGCTAAATTTTTTTTTTATTTTTCACAGAGACAGGGTCTCCCTGCATTACCCAGGCTGGCCTCAAACTCCTGAGCTCAAGTGATCCACCCTTCTCGCCTTCCCAAAGTGCTGAAATTATAGGTGCGGGCCACCTCATTGGGCCCCTCTTTACAATTCTTCCTCATGGAAAAGAACCCCCAGAGATAGTGGAATAAAGGAAAGATATGAAACCAAATCTTAGCAACTCTGGGACTTAGATAAAGGCCACTCAGTGATCTAGACTGGACCTGAGAGATGGCTTCATTAGTTCATCTGTTCCCTAAGAGGCAATGTCTTAACTTTGTTCCAAAGCATGTGTTTGGCATCTGAAAGTCTTAGGATCCTGCCTCTGCAGCTAACTAACTATGTGACCAGGGATACGCCAATTGGCTCATCTGAAAGGGAAGAACAGTAATATCATTTACAGCATAGGTTTATTGCAGGATAAAAAGGAGATGTTCAGCATCCATTGATTCATAAAACAAACAATAGTTATTACATACCTACTATGTGGCAAGTATTATGCCAAATACTGAGGATACACAAAATTTGAGATCCTGATCTCAAGGTCTCAGTCCAGGGGGATAGCTGAGAGGCCAGTGGATAAGCATAATACACAGTGAGAAGGGGTACAGTGTAGACAGAGCATTATAAGAATATGGAAGAGAAAGCCATTAACTTTGCTTGGAAAAAGTTAATAAACAGCAGGCTTGTTTACCCACAGGGAAAGTTGAAGGCATGTTTCTGAGTGTTTTCGCTCTACCCAGCTTTAAATTGTGGCTTAAATTGCATTCAGAGCATGTCCGATTCTGTGTTCTCTCTATAGTGTCTCTTGTATCGTTAGTGCTCAATAAATGTTTATTCTTTGCAATGATGATAGTGCCCCTTTCTATTGTTTGATTACTGGGAAAGCAGGGGTGACTGAAATCTCACGTGCTTCTTCAGCCAGTTTTAATAACAAGTTGCTCCTGGTTGTTTCTTCCTAGAATGACGCCAAGAATGCAGGATATTTGATACTGTCAATGAGAAAATATGTTTTCCACAAAATGTCAAATAACGTATCCATAGTCATATTTAATTAAACAGGTATTCGACTGGAGCTACATAAAACTTTCAAGATAAAACAATTTGCGAATATGAGGAGTAATAGATACTTGTATCCATTGCTGGCTAGCATGTTAATTGGTGCAATTTATATGGAAAGTAATTTGGAAATATCAATCACAATTAATGATTTATAGAATCTTTGACTCAGCATTACTAATTCTAGGGATGTATTCTGTAGACATACTGGCCATTTGTGAAGTAACATATGTATGAGAATATTTACTGAAGTGATTATAATAGTAAAAGGTTAAAAACCACATGAATATTCAACAAGATGAGGGAACTGGGTATCAAATTATTAGATATATTTTATGCATTATATATGTAATATATGTTCAAATAATTACAATGGAGCAATATGCAATGGTTAAAAAGAATAAGACAGCACAATATGTACTGATACAATGCCAAGCAAATCAGTAAAGTGCACAATTGTGTATGTAGTATATAATCATTAGTGGACAGAGATATAGATATTTAGATATAAATATAACCACAGCTATGGATATGGATATGGATATACACATATACATTCATATGGATCTTTTATATACATAAGCTATAGCTAAAAGGATACACAAGAAATAATTACAATGGTACCAGAAAAGGAGGTGAAATACAATATTCACTTATTAAACACATCCATGTTCTTTGTGAACATGAAATTATGTATGTGTATTACCTACTCAAAAATGCATTAAATGAATCTAGAAAATAAATGCCTAAAACATGGACTATCATCCACAATCGTATTTATAATTGTCGTGGTGGAAAGGTATTTTGTAAATTCACAAGGGTTATACATGTTAATTCATTTTTATGTTTATGTTGGGAAAAGTTTAAATTTTTTCTAAAGGGAGAATATTTTTTTAAATTCTTTCAATTACTCTTTCCCCCAGGAAGTAAATAAACTTCAATTACTTTACACCAAAAGAGGCAGCATCAGCTATAAAAAAGGGATGAATCTTATATTTTATAGCATAAATGAAGCATAATAATCAAAGAGAAAACTTTTGAAAAGAAGAATGTTTGAGCTACAGGATCCTTGGGATGCCAGCAGTAATTTACACACCATTACTTATTCAGGGTTGCATTCCTAATTACTCCTTGGTAAAAAAATAATTATTATACTGTAGTGATTACTCCTTTCATGGCAGAAGAGAAACAATGCTGATATAGGCAAATCTTAAAGAAATAGAACTCTAGTTTGTTGACAAAGTTGTTTATATACAGTATTTTAAGGGGACTATATTAATAGCAAAAACATATTTCTTAAAGAGCATTGAGCTTTCTAGCAAACCCTTGTGCTCAAGTATCTCTAGAAAAATGTACGTAAACCAAGTCAATTTGAAACTTAATTCTAGATTGTTCATGACCTACTCAGACATTTGTGAAAGCAGCTTTAAAAATCAGTGAAGTAAAACTACTGAACTGTACACTCAAAAATGATTTAAAAGAAGGAAAAAAATTTGCCTCTTTAGTATGAATAATTTATCTACATTCTAGTTTTAAAAATCCTAAAAAATCTATCATTTTACTACAATAATAATTAAGATTATCCACATCTATATTTCTAGTCAATCTATTCAAATAGGTCAAAATTAAAGAAAAAAAGCCGTTCCTTGATTGCATACACACAAACTACAAGCCTTCCTGAGTTTTCGTTTATTTAAAATTATATGTAGTTCATTATTTTATAGAAGTATTGTAACAAAGTGGGGAAACTTTTAGTATTCTATCAACTCTTTATCTTCTTATGCATTATCTATATTATGTATTTAATACTGAAAGAAGTTTTATACTACCACATATTCCTTTTCATGGCTGGCCTGGCGTTCCTGGCCATTAGTTGTAATATACTTATAAATACAGTTTTTTTTTAACATCCTAAATTCCGGAGGTGGAACATACCGAAAATACTTAAGGATATACTCTAAAGGCAAATGTGTGTTTGTGCTTTTTAGATTATGCATAGCACTGCTTTCCTATATTACTGTGGACTGGACTTGACTCATAGATATTTTACCAAATGAACCATAGAAGACTATTTCCTTTCTTAATTCATCACTGTAAAGCAAATGTCTGAATCGGAAATGGTAGAAACGGATCTTTCATTATATTTTTAAATACACAGAGCATACTGAGATTAAGTATTTAAGATTCATATCCAAGTGTATGTATAATGTGCTTTAATAAGGTCATGAATAATGAAGTAATTTTATACAAAGTGGAAAACCTGTGAAGTGTAGCACTCAAGTGATATTTATCTATGAGGTGTATCCATTTTATGATTCTCTTTTCATAAATTTCATTTCCACTTGTGGAGTTGTGTCATAAGCAGACTAATTAATATGACTTATCCTGTGGCTAAGCAGGGATGTTTTTCACTTTTCCTTTATTCTTTCACCTTGTGCAAAATTATTATTCCCCTCAACACCTCATTTATCTCTCACATCCACCCTAGGGAGTCCCTCGTGCAGAACGACTAGGAGGTGTATAAAGGGGAACAACAATCTGGCAGCCTCATCATAAAATGTGATATGTTAGCTATTTCTCTTTCCAAGGGACCTATCCAGCTGAGACTGTACGAGGCCTCTGGGCCACACATGCAAATACAGCAAACTCACATCCCAAGAAAACTTTTTCAGGAAAAAGAGGAAAATAGCTTTGTAATAGAACTTGCTTAAAGGGGGGAAAAATAATTCTGCTTTGGGAGAGTTATCCATGTGGAAGAAATAAACAGCAACAGCCATGTGTCAAGAAGAGACATTGTTACTGAACTAGATATGCATAGAAATGGAATTAAGTTCCTTGCATTCTTGCTATTAATTCTGGGATGATTGTTCACTTCCAATAAACAAATACTATTTTTAAAAATTAGATCAAAAAGAGTAAAGAATATTTTGAACCCATGTTATTAAAAATAAACAGATGACTTGCTCATAACAGATGTGAAAACAGTCATATATATATTTTTTTTCTCTGCCATTATGATATTGACCCTCATTTTGGTCTATAGCTGGCTCTTGGTAGGTAGAAGAGTTTACCCTTAGGCCTCTGTCATAACAGGGTCTAGTTCTGCACAAAAGATTGAACTATTTGTGTACGTGCTAGTGTGAAGTAACCTTATTCCTTGGGCCTTCAAAAACAGCAGGTTGAGTCCAGGCAAGATGGCTAATGTCTGTAATCCCAGCACTTTGGTAGGCCATGGCAAGAGGATCTCTTGAGTTCAGGAGTTCAAGACCAACCTGAGCAACACAGTAAAGACCCCCACCTCTACCAAAAAAGAAAAAGTTAAAATTTAGGGGGCATGGTGACATGCACCTGTAGTCCTAGATACTCCACAGGCTGAGAAGTGAGACTCACTTGAGCTCAGGAGGTCAAAGCTGCAGTGAGCTATCAACATATCACTGCACCCCAACCTGGACAACAGAGTGAGACCCAATCTCAAAGAAGAAGGAAGAAGGAAGAAGAGGAAGAAGAAGAAGAAGGAGGAAGAGGAGGAGGTGGTGGTAGAGGGGGAGGGGAGAGGGAGGGAAAGAGAAGGGGAAGGGGAAAGGGGAGGGGGAGAGGAAGGTGAAGAGGAAGATGAAGAAGAAAAGAAGAAGAAAAGAAAACTCATTCTAAAGGGTGTTGCTAGTATTCATATATAAACTCATTAAGAGAAACTAACTGGCCTGCATGCTAGTTAACCTGATAATTAATCCACGTTTCCACCAGAATTTGATTAATACATCTAATCAATCTCACATGAAGAAAATTGCATATGGGTTCCTGATATTTCAGGCAAGAGGTATTTTTTTTTTCCAGAAAGGAGGTTTAGCAGTAGTGATAGTTTTAAGCTCCAAGTGAGTGAGAAATTGAGTCTGCTCTGTTCATGCTATATCTTCAGCAGTTAGAGAGATCTCTGTATTTGTACTCTTTCATGGATTACATGCAATCTACCATGCAGAATAAGCCCCAAAACGTGAAAACAGTTTAGTTATTTCATTTCTTTAATCAAACAAACTTACTTTGGCAAATGTTTATGATATACATGTCTACTAAGTGACATGAGGTTTGGGCATAAATGGTAAGCAGTTCACATATGTGATTGAAATGTGCATTTTTTTCAGTTTTGGAAAATTTTATTATATTACATATTTGATGATATATATATACATATATGTTTCATATATACAATCTCATATATATATGTATTATTGTGTTTTAGGTTTTGGGGTTCATATGAAGAACAAAAGAACCAAACTTGTTTGTTTTTAATATTAGTCTCCCTTCATTAGACCGGTTTTCTGAGCTTTATTTTCCATCATTACTATTTTCCATAACACTATGTTAAAAGGAATTCATCATCCACATCAGCAGTACCATCCTGAATACCAACATTGAAATCCTAAAAAAAAAAAGGTCTCAGTTATTTACTTCCAAACAGCTAGTTATCACTTGACATATACCCAGCCCCAACATGCCAAGGACTGATACTCATTCTCTTAATCATTATTATAATCATCTTACTGCCTTACATCAAAATACTGTTTTACAAGTCATACAATGCATTAACTGAAGATGCACTTCTTCCACACACCAACATTAATTCAACAGTTATGAAGCATATGGTAGGCATTGTGAGATTGGTCTACACCAGCAGGACTGTGTTGAGTTCTGAGAAAATACAAAGAAAAAAGATGATCTTCCTTCAAACTTAAACACCTAGGAAGGATAAAATATATAAATGAATTTGAAACTTACTAACTTTATACATAACAGTCCTTGATATATGACTAACTGAATAATAATTTTTTTTAGGATTAGGGAGCTAGAAAACAAGACTGTACTGGGTACCTAAAATTCAAGGGTCAAGAGTCTTAAAGAAGCAGCAAATATACCACCAATGGAGGGAAAAGGAGAAAGAGAGATCATCCAAACTCAAGAGACTTCACAGTCTGCCTCTGGTTCTGCCATGTCTTCATTTGTTCAAAGTTATATAGATGGCACGTCTTTGGATTCTACCTCTAAGATGAATGGATCCCAGCTATCATCCCACAACAGGGCTGAGAAGGGAGAGCTCCCTCTTCCAAACCCTATATAAACTTTTACTATGAGTCAAAATTCTGCTACAGATAACAACCATGTGGTTTCTTTGACTAGAGTCCTTAATCTAACAAACAGCCATATCAAAGGCACCATCTGGAAGGAAATATTTGTGTGTGAAATTATGTGTTATATTTAAATTCTGTATATACAATAGTAGAAAATT
Organism: Plecturocebus donacophilus; assembly: GCA_004027715.1. Classification (NCBI taxonomy): domain Eukaryota; kingdom Metazoa; phylum Chordata; class Mammalia; order Primates; family Pitheciidae; genus Plecturocebus; species Plecturocebus donacophilus. Next base: position 79,210 of record PVKP010002355.1, read on the forward strand.
ACTGGCAAATGCGTGGTTGCCTCATACATTTGCATTGCAATTGTGTAAGTTGTCTTTGATGAAGATGTTGCAGTGTTCATTCCATACCATGAGTAGAAACTAGTAAGTAAATTTGCAGCTGCTCTCTTATGACAATCCAATGAGTCATTTATAGTTAAACATAAAACTATAGTATCCCTAGGTATACACAGGAGATTGGTTCCAGGAACAGCGCGTATAACAAAATCTTCACATACTGAAGTCCTGAGGTTGGCCCTGCAGAACCCCAGAGAACCTGCCTATAGGAAAACTAGGGTTTTACCTCTCACAAATAAATTTTTTCTATTATTGTGTTTCATTGAAAAAAAAATAGACATAGAAGCAGACCCATATAGTTCAGACCTATGTTGTTCAAAAGTCAAATGTAATTAAGGAAAATATAGCAAGAAAGTTACTTTTAAATTTTCTAGTTGCTGCAGAGACCAGTAATAATACTCATCATTTCCAACGACACACAGATTCCATAGGTTCAGTGTGGGTGCTATGTTATGGGTGGGCATGGTTAATACATTTGTTACAAGAAATGTAATAAGGTATTATAATTTCCCTCTTCTGCAACATATGGGCATGACTTACTGCTACTTTCAGATATATTATCCAAATTCTACTATTATTTTAAACTTGGTAACTGATGTCCAGGAAGAGAGCAACTTTTGACTCCTATCATTAGTTCTGAAGCCTTTCTTTCAATTAAAAGCAGTTACCAGTGTACATCCAGTCTTATGACTAAAATGCATACATTCTTTGTTTTTAATTTTCAAAAGAGAAACAATTATGATATAAAGAAAGCTTCCTAATCAAGAAAAATATCTTTAACTAAAACAAAAGTGAATGTGGAAAGGAATCTTCAATTAAGAATGGATCATTTATTTTTCCTATATATTATTGCCTCCTATTTATTTCCAGTTGGTTGGATTTCAATAGAAATAACTTTTATGTTAACTTTGTTTAGCCTTAGTTTGCTATCAAAACATAAACCATGCCATTATTATTGATGAGGATAGGGAAGCCAGGATGATCTTGAAAACCCATTATATTTAAATGTGCAAATGCATATTATTATATGAATTAAGGCTTGCTTATGTACAAAAGTACCAATGGTATTAGTATAAAGTCATTAATGATTTTTAGGGAGACTATGTTGTATTATAACATGCTCTGTAGTTTCAATCAAGGAATACAATGCTCATGGCCTCAGTTAATGGTTTATTTGTAAGAAATATATTCCTATTAAATAGCTTCTCTCTATCCCCAGCATTTAAAAAGAAACCATCTAATAGGATTTTTTCTAAAAATTGAGATGGGTAAGAAAAAGAGTGTTAAATATTATTTTCAAAGAAGTCCTATCTTAAATGAGGAAATTTCTCAAATGATGTGTAGATAAGCCTTTTGTTTATTTTGATTTTTGATTTTTATATATTTCGGGGAACAAGTGCAGATTTCATACATACATGTATTGTGTCACGGTGAAGTCTGGGTCCTTAGAGTACCCATCACCAGAATAGTGAACATTGTACCCAATAGCCTTGATATCTTAAGCTAAAATGATGTGGAGTCAAGGAGTAGAACAGAGAGTTGACTCTCCCAATCACCCAAATAGATCATCTGTATTGCTCCTGGAAGCTGAAACCAAAACCTCTATTTTTCTAACAGTTTATAGTCAAGAAGGAGTTGAACTGTTATTTTTTAAAATAATAAAATATTCTAAGGCATTGTTAGTCATGATACTTGTGGTCATAGGCTCCTGAAGCTTGAGGATAAACTCACCTCAATATAAAAAAAAGGAGGCCAGGCACTGTGGCTCACACCTGTAATCCCAGCACTTTGGAAAGCCGAGGCAGGGGGGTCACCTGAGGTCAGGAGTTTAAGACCAGCCGGGTCAACATGGTGAATGGAAACCATGTCTCTACTAAAAATGCAAAAATTAGCCAGGCATGGTGACGGGTGCCTGTAGTTCCAGCTCCTCGGGAGGTTGAGGCAGGAGAATCACTTGCACCTGGGAGCGGAGGCTGCAGTGAGCCAAGATCACGCTACTCCACTCTAGCCTGGGCAACAGAGCTAGACTACATCTCAACAAAAATAAAGAGAAGAAAGGAGAGCAGGAGGTCGGTGAGATATACTCAGGTTTTCAGTGAATGGCACTATACACATTTCTGAGAAAATTAAATAATATGATGAAGACTCTCTTAAGAACAACCTACTCTGAGTGGACTTTAAGCTTTTGCTCATTGTTAGGCTAGTACCTGGAGTGTTAAAGGGTGGCAAAACATGCTATGGCCAAAATATGCCATTTCAACATTAGGATAACATTGAGCTACAGGTATTTTTAAACAAAAACAAAGTACAAAAAGGGCTCCATGAGTATCCCTTTTCTTCCTGAAAGCAGGACATGAAACGAGAGGATGTCCTCCCTGAACCAGAAAGAAACAGTTTTTTTTTCCATAATTGTCTTTCCGTTTTCAACCTATTGTAAAAGTATTTAGCTTTCGCCAATTCTTTGGGTCTTCATTTTCTTATGAGGGTGCCTATGTCATGCAAAACTTATGTTAAGTAAATGTGTGTGCTTTTCACTTGTTAATCTGTCTTAGATCTGTTTAATTTTCAGCCCCAGCTGAAAAACCCAAGAGAATAGAGGTAAACTTTTGCCTCCGCTATGGTGTTCATCCTTGTCTACACAGTGTTTGCCAAATATGGCATACATTTTTACTAAAATGTAATTGAACAAGTATTATAATCTTCTCCTAAATGCCTCCAAGCATTTAGAATAGTATTGTTTATAATCAGGTAAAAAAAAATCTCAGTATAACAATTATCAACTTTATTATCAGAAAGTTCTGCATAACTAAGCCACATCTATATCCCAGCATTTCTCTCAAATGAACAAGGCTTCAATAATAAAATCACATTCAATTTTTTGTGACACAGTTCTACACAATGTTTCTCTCTATTGCTTGTTCTGCAATAGCCATGCTTTACAAAGGAAATAAAGTGTGTATGTTATTTGTGATGTGTGAGGGGAAGCACACTTAAGTAACATTTTAAATAGAATGTTTATTCTTTATTTCTTTATTTTTGGTTCTGAAATAAAAATGAAATTATTCTTCAAATTTTCTTTGCCTTTTTTACTTCACATAACTCAACCACCTGCATAAAATGTGGCTTAGGCATCCAATCAACTACCAAAACAAAAGCACCAAAGGAAAAGATTTACCTGATCCTGATTTCTGTTACCCACTCATTTTCTTCAATAGATTCCCAATGCTTTTTAACTCACTCAATGTCTGCCAGCACATTGGTTGATTCATCTGAATGCTTTCAAGCTAGGAAAACGTTTCAACAGAAGCTTGAAAGAGTCACTAAGCAGGAATATAACTAGAACTATTTATTGATCTTCAGCTGTTCTGCACAGGTCTCCAGATTCTCCGGGCCTGACCTCAATTACGACACAACAGGCCCCTCTAGGCAAACATCTCATATATAGTATGATTTGGAAGGGTAAATTTGTACCATGTAGTGGTACATGGTAGGTTGAACGTAATTTAATTTCTTCCTCCTACACATTCTTGAGGCATTTTCTTAGTAGTCATCTTATTACATATCTTACTACCAGAATTCAGTCAACTGATTAGATTAACAGCAACAACAAAAAAGAGGTTACAGAAGAGATTAGCTTATGAGGAGCTGAGCAATCAGCAATAAAAAGACCAAATTAACAAAAATGCAGGGATTTTTTTCATAAAGTGATATTTATGCCACCTACCTGCTTTAGATTTTTAAAATAGTAGGATAATTAAAAATATGACGACTCATGACAGTCTTCCAATATTATGATGGTTTTGCCAAACTATGATAAATGAAACCTTAAAAACCAATATTTTTATGTTCACCTTTTAAATTTACTGAACTATTTAATTATAAGCTAGATATAACAATAAAAATACAAGGTATAAGGAAAAATAATAATAATTTACCTCCACCATTCTACTCTTGTTTTATCTCCCTGAGATAACCAATACCAACCTATCTATATAATTCCTACTTTTCTCTATGCTCACAAAAATGTGCTTCCATACATTTGATGACATGATTACTTTTCTGTAATATAACAAGTGTTTCTTACTTGTTACTATGTCATGGATACAATTCCAAGTTATTGTGTCTACAAGAGAGGTTGTAATGAAAACACACACTACAATATTTACCAACATTCATGTGCAGCTTCTTTCCTATCTTTCGAGAAACATCAGTTAGTTTCCTCACCTTTATCATATGCCACAATTAATATTCTAGGCACATTACAGTACTTGCGCTCAGTGATTCAATTATAGTTTCAGGGCATTTGTGTAGGAGAACAGAAGTCTAAGCATGTCAGTTAATTTCTCCATGACCTTTAATGACCTAATGTGGTGGCCTTCCTTTCAATACCAAATCTCTTTTCCCAAACTGACACTTTTGCAAAGGCATACACACGTATGTTTATGTTTATGCCCTCGCCTATGTTGCACGCGTGTGCACGTGCACGCACACACACACACACATACACATACACATACACACTTTGATGCCTGGGTGGTTAATCTTAGGCATTTTCTAGTGTTTCTGTGTTTTAGTTTTGTTGGTTGGTTGGTTTTTCAACCTTCTTACCGTCATGAATGTCTTTGGCTTTAGCAACAACTACTTTTGCTTATTTTGGCACACTGCTTATTTATTTTTCTGCTTTGGCCAAAGTACTTTATAAGCCAACCATCAGCAGCTTTGAATATAGTCATTAGTATGCATAAAATTATACACATGCCTTAAATCTTCACCAAACTGATCCAATATTTTATCTTGCTATTTTGAATGTATTACACTGCTATACTCATGGTAGAATTCATATACTAACTTATTTAATACTAGAGAAAAAATGAAAGGAGGAAGGGAGGAAAAGAAGAAAGGAAGGAAAAATGGCAGAAAGAAAGATATAAAAACAAGAAATACATGTTTAGCATCAGCATTTGAAATATAATAATTAACTAGCAGAGGCCATAGAGGTACCAATATTTTGCGATAGTTTAATGTTCTAGGTTGTCAAGCGCAAGTAACATTATAAGGACATGTGTCAAGAACAATTATGTTGGCGAGAAAACAGAATTTTCAAACCTTTGATTTTCTTCCAGTCTCTAAAGCTTTGATTCCATGTTTCATCTACGGCTTTCCAGATGCTTTGTTCGTCACATTAGTGATTCAGTAATTATTCTAAGCAGAAAAATCTCTAGGCAAGATATGTAGAGGTAGGTAAACTTCACTATAATGCTTAAACTACATAGTAGAAAAATATTTATCAAGCTAACATCTTAGAGTCCCAGATCTAATCCAGAGAAAAATAAAATATACAACTAACTTCAAGATAAAAAATATTGTATTTAATTATAATTTGTTCTGGCTTATTGCTTTTCATTTTATAAGATCCATGATGTTGTGGTTTACTTAACCAGATTTTAAAACCCAGGGACCCAAAATGCTGATAATCGTTCCAGAAAAGTTGAGTTTTGTGGATGGCAGTGGCACTCTAGTTTATAAACCTAGTGACTTTTTTCTGCTTATGTTATAGTGCAAACAAGTAGATATTTAAGGGATGTTGAAGTGGAAATAAATAACTGCTGTGTATCATCATAATAAAACCATTGAATAATTGCTGAAATAATCTGATTTTGTTTAAGAGTTGGGTGATTGATGAGTTGCCTACTATTTATGTCTTTTTATATAGGTCTACCTTTTAAAATACACCAGATATTTAAGTTGAATGTGACATATTTACCTCTCTCCTAGGTAAATCTTCACCAAACCGATCCAAAATTGTATCTTGTTATCTTGAATGTATTACACTGCTAACAGATAAGCTTAATTTATTGTGCATGTACAAATTTACTTGATATATCAATGTACTTTTCAGTATCTTAAATTAATTCCTCATTAACTAGTTTTATTTTACTGCGTTGAATACCTGTATAGCACAAAAACAGATTCAAGTCCCTTATTTTCTTCCAAGTAATGTCAACAGCTTTCATTTCTTCAGGGTATGAAGGCAGGGTGTTGTGTATGCCTGTGGGCTAGTAGCAATAAAACCAACATAAAATTAGTTAAAGAGGAAGAAGGGGAATTAGGAGACTTTCTGTGCTGCTTTTACTAATCTAAAAGAAATTGTTAAAGTCATTTACTTTACATTCTCTTTACGATAATTGACTCACACAACCCATCTCTTTTTCCTCAAATAATCTTGCAATGATCAAAGTAGATTGGATCTTTCTGTGATTGTATCTGTTTACTACAAGCAAAATTATTCAAGTAACAAATAGAGAAGTAAGTCATAAACATGCATACCCAAACAGGTATAAACCTGCAGCTGCTCCATTAGTAATTAAAAATAATATTTCAAATATGCTTCACTGTTTTGCAAATAGCAATGTATTAAATATTAACTTTTTGATTAGACAAACAAAATTTCAAATCAATCAGAAAATACTACTGGATGGGAGGGCAGAATTATTAAGAAAACTATTATTGTATGTAAGTATTTCAAAAAATTTAAAGGACTTTATTTTAAAAGATAAGTAGGTTTGGCATGTATTTACACGTGAGTGCATCATGCCCGTCCAGCATTATATCATAAAATATTTTACATCATGGATCAATCTGGTAAACCGTTAGCCATGATTCTAAGTATCCCCTTTTGGGCAGGGAGAGGAAGGGGAGACACTTGAGATCTAAAGAACATCATGATCTATTGTATTAAAAAGCAGAAATAAAGAGAAAGACCACAATCAGCAAGGAGAAATACCTAATCCCTACCACACAGGAAAGAGAAAAGTAATTGGCCGGTTTTTTGAAAACCTGTGTGTTAGTGACCCAGTTTCTTTCTAAAGATAAGGTAAAATATGCCATTGTTTTACTTAAAGAATCAATAATCTGGTAGGAAAATAATATAATTTTGATAAAATAGAGCCACAGAATGTAAACGATAGTTCAGGTCGCCCTTGAGAACTGCAGATCAGGCTTTTTTTGCCCTCTCTTTACTCAGTGAGAATTCAGCATAGGTATAAACGAGAATGTTGCGATTTCTTTGTTCCTTGGCCACACTGTGAGACATGCATAAGCTTTTGCAAGAGCATCCCACATGCTTGCCCTCTGGACTCAACCCTAAATTTGCTAGGCTAAATTAGCACAGTTAGTCTGACTTCTAACCACTAGGCCCCTCGACTGAAACCACAAACTCCATCAAAGAATAATGGTTCAGTTTTCCTCTTTTTACTTGCTGCCCTTATATGTTCTCTAAGAATGCAAGGGAAAGCAAACCAACAAAAATAAAAAGTAAAACATAAACCTCCATACCTAGGAAATTAAAAGTAAAGAAATTTTAGAAACAAATTTATTCAATAGACCTCAATTCTCAAATTTATTCATTTTATCTACACAGAATCAAAGAACAATTGCAGAAAGGGTAAGAGTCGAGAGAGAAAGACAGAAGGAGATAAAGAGGAAAAAGACTCTAAGTCATGCAAAAGACTTCATAAGGAGGAAGTACATCACAAACTGAACTTCAATCAACAATCACTTCTTGAATGGAGAGTAGCAGATTTATTTGAAGTCTAGCCTCTTTTTCCAGTGGTGGCATAAGACTCTTACTATAGCAAAAGATTTTATTTCTTATTTTAAATGTGATAAGGAAAACACAGAATGGCTGCCAGTTAGAGTGATGTGGTCCATTTACCAAGATTCTTAACTTTGGGAGACATTTAAGATTCTAATAAAAACTGTGTACCTCCCCAGAAAGCCATGCACATACTTACAAAGTCTTCTACATACAGCTTCAAAGGGGTCTCAAAATCCTGGCAGCCATCAGTGAATCAAGGTTTGGGGTATCATGCTGTCCTTATCTTCATGTCCGATAATTACAGTAATAAAAGAAAGGAAAAAAAATATGAACCCCATACTGTGTGTATATAAAATCTAAGGAGTGGCATCTGGCTGAATCAGATCAATGCAGGTATGTCATAAGAATCTAGGAAACACCATCCTGAGTGAGATTAATGAGCCCCCAGTCCCATATTCCATTTCTAAGAGTGGTATTAAGAAATACTGGCAAGCAACAGACATATCCTCATGATTTTCTTTTTATGTAAGAGGCATTAGAGTTCTTCACCAAGTATGTCTAACCTTCTCATAGTAATCTAATTTCTTTCTCTACTCAGTAGACAAGAATATGCCGAAACTTGTCTCTTTATTTAGCTTCAGAAGGAGAGTAAAAATAAAAAGAGAACAAAGAGACGGCTGTGACAGACATGTCACTCTACTTTGATCTCAGCTTTTTTCCCTCACAAGAAACAAATATTCTTCTCAGGTGTGAGAAGGTAAAGACAACATGTAATACCAAAGTAAACTCATTGTGTTCAGACAGCCTCAACCAGAAACCAGAAAAAAGAGTACATTTAAATATCTCATTAAGTTTATTATTATACCTGAGTAGCTCAGAGGAATCATGCACACATTAAAATGTGTGCATCTCATAACGCCAAAATAAAATCAAAATTCACAGAAGCACTCTCGAATAATGGCTTACTAGAGAAAAAAATGTGTTCAGAAAAAAATTTAAAAATGGGGCAAGGTTGTGCATTTAACCAGTGTGCCTATATTATTAAAATGAATGGATTTTCTTCCTTGAAAAATTTCACACGTCGATGGTAACATAAAGTTCAGTAATTATATTCTATCTCCTATCTTTCTAACACTGTGTGATGCAGTAATTCTTCTGTGTCAAGATGTAAAGCAGCTGGGAATTGAACAAAATTAAAACAGATTTCACATAAGTCGTGAGCTGAGAATATCTCTTTTGTCCCAGTGTAAGCATCAAGGAAAAACGAGTGAAAGGGTTCTCTGAGAAAGGAAAGTCTTTATAACAACAGGCCTTTGAAATAATTATCCCTGCATTAAAAATGCCAGAAAACAAAACTCTAATACATCCTAATTGTCCTTTAATTTTTTTTTAATTTTTCAGAATGTTTCTTAACATACGACATCAAGGTGGTTGGTTGAATAGTAAAATTACATTGCATCAGTTTCAGGATATTAGTTCAGGTCTAATAAAATTTTAATAGAAATATGTTTAATGACTTTAACTTACTGCTGAATGAATAGCACTCTGCAGGATTTGATAGTATATGACTCGAGAAAAGATTATTAAGAAGAAATATAAGGCACTTTTATAAAAGATATTTGCAGGAAACCATTAGATGATACAGAAAATCAATAATGCCCTAGTGCCAATTTCAGCAACATTAAAATTACAGTGCTCGTTGATATTTATGATAATAGAGCTACCAAATCATTTCATTTTTATCTTTCACTACATTGGCACTTTTCTTTGTTATCTAGGACCAGTTGCAAAATTTGATCTTTTCCTTTAAACAATGTTTTACAGGTGATCCTGTTTCTAAACAGCTCTTCTCAAGGAAGAACTTTAACAGTCTATTCTTTATACTCTCAATGTATAAATGGATTGGTAAAGCTCCTTCCTTTTAGGGAAGGCATAATAATTGTAAAATGTTAAGACATTCCAAATGGATCTTGGTAGAACCAAGTAAATAGGATTTAATAAACAGAGTTGCTCAGCTTACTTTTTTCTGAGAGGAAAAAAAAATGATAATAGTCTAGCCTCATTATCTCTCGTTTAAAACTGAAGTCCAAGCAGTAATGAATTGTCCAAGAGTAAAATTCTGTACAGAGTACAAACAAGTATCTTGATTTTTCTTTCATGTCCTCCAAGTTCACCCAACTTATCACCCAAACAGGAGTATAGAGCTTAAACTTATTTGGCTTTTGAAGTAACCCTATGAATTTTTTAACTGGCTAGACTATTATAAACAACGAAATTTTGATAAATTGGTAGACTCAGAAGAAAAAATAATGAATGGTGAAATATTGTTTCTACCATTTTTTGACTTGGCGCCCTGGATATTAATAAAAAAATAACAAAGCTATCTAACTACATATCCCAGCTAGCAGGCTTCTCCACAGGCAAGGAGACACAAAAAGATAACCCACTAGAAAGCCGTCTACAATTGCTGTCTCCAGCTTTAAAAGGACAAAAAAAGTCTAATGATTTCCCAGACCCTGAGCTTCTCAAGTTAGAGAATATAAAAATAGTAACTGCCTGAGGCAATGTCATCTCACTGGTGGCTTCCGTGAATTGTGAAGTCTGTGCCAGTGATAAGAGGCTGGGAGAAAACTTTCAGATCTTAACCTGTGCTAAGACTCTTATGAGTCATGCTTTTTTCCATAGCAACCAATCTGATACATTTTTAAACATTAAACTCACATGCACTAACACATGTAATAGCAAGAACAGTAATAGTAAAGGCTAGAGGGAGGGTACACATTCACTCCTAATGGAATCTGTTTCAAAAGACCAGTCTACTGCCTATATGATAAAGATACGTTAATTACATATAAAGCTTTCTGCAGGACCATAGTCTTCTTGAACTCAGAGGGGGTGAGGGATAAAAGATTACATATTGGGAACAGTGTACACTACTCAGGGATAAGGGGTCCACTAAAATCTCACAAATCACCAGTAAAGAACTTTTCCATGTAACAGAAAAAAACACCTGTACACCAAAAACCCTAAAAAGTAATAAAATAAAAAGTCATTGGTAATACTGCATTTGGGTTTACACATTTTTTCAACTTATTCTTCCATCCAAACTGGTGTATCATTTTTCAGAATCATATAGAATTTCCCAGACTTCATTTTCTAGGTCAGTCTGAGAGCCAAATAAAAATCTGTGAAATACATGCTAATCCTTACCATGTATATTTTCTGCTAGTTGATAGTTATTTTTTTTTATTTTCAATTATCATTCCTCAGAGAGTGTTAAATAAGATACTGGAAACCTCCCAAAGACGGAGAAGGGTGAGTTTCAGCCTGTTACAAGCCCATGGGTTTGTTGCTAGCTAGACCTGCATCCCTGCTGCTGTCCAAGCCACCACCAGCCTCCCCAGAGTCTGATTTATCACTCTGAGTGAAATCAGAAATTCACTGTGAAACCATGCCGTCCCTCCCTCCAGCTTCCTGGGATCTGACTTTCAAAAAGGGATGAATATAGAACATTGGTGTTACTACCTCTGAAAAGATTGCCAGTTCTTGATCTAAACTAGAATTATGTATTTGTTTACATTTAGTAGCAGTCTTCTAACTATGTAAATGTTCCCTTTCCAAATTCCTTGTATGCTTGTGTATGTAAATATATTCATTTTTAATGAGAATTTTTAATTAGTGTTCTTTTGAATTAGTTTACCAAGTATGCTAGCCATAAAATTCTCCACAAAAGCCATAGATCAGTGGTCCCCAACCTTTTTGTCACCAGGGCCCAGTTTCATGGAAGACAACTATTCCACTAGTTAGATTTTTATTAGGAGCGTACAACCTAGATCCCTCGCATGTGCAGTTCACAATAGGGCTTGTCATCCTGTAAGAATCTAATACTGCTGCTGATTGGATAATCTGATTTGACAGGAGGTGGAGCTCAGGCACTAATGCTCATACGCCTGCTGCTCATCTCCTGCTGCGCAGCCTGGTTCCTAACGGCACAGACTGATACCAATCTATGGCCCAGGAATTGGGGACCCTTGCCATAGATGATCTACCTGAGATCTGGATACAGGAGCCACTCAATAAATATTTGTCACATTAAATAAGCATGCCAACTCACCATACAACAGCAACCAACTCACTTCCTTGGCAACGAGGCCATTCAATCATGGATGCTCTCCAGCCTCCTCTTCTCACCGCTCTCATACATAGGTGACTCCTCTCTATACCAGATCTTACCAACATTCCACAGCATTTTAGCATCCACATCTGTGACCCATTCACCACTTGAAACGAGTAGTCATCTTTTATTCCAATGGCCATTTATTCAACTTATCTGTAGACATTTGCTGATATCACCTCAACTTGGAACTTATTATCACTTGAAAACATAGCCTTCTCTTAAATTCCCACATACCAATTTCTTATCAAAACCATCTTTCCCTCCAGTTATCTCACTCCTCTCCTGCCTTGACTTCATTACTTCCTCCAATGCCCTGACTCAAAGTTTACTACAAAATTTTCATTTCTATCAAAGCTTCATTTTACTTCTACACAGCTTGTATCTAATGCTGCACCCTTTCAACCACTGCTTTGCTAGTTTTTTCTGCCCCTTGATCTATTTCCCCAATTATAACCCTTAAACCTGCATCATTCTACATGTGTCTTCTTTACTCAGTTCCACTGAAAGTGGGTAGAAGAAACAATCACACAGCAATATCTCATGATTTAGTTGATTCTTTCTCATTCCTCAAAACATGCTTGCTAAAAACTCCTCAGCTTATTCTCACACCTTTTTAGGAAGTTTATCTTCTTCTAAGCCTCTCTTGATCTTCCTATCTTCAAAGAGCAGTCTTTATTTTCTTCAAAACTTATCTACATCTGTTCTTTTATTTTCATCTCCTTCTGCTTCCTCAGGACCTTCCTTAATGGATTATCCCTAGTTCTACAGTATGTAGACCTATCTCTGTTCAGTGATCCTTTCACTATAATGCAGACATTTGCTCGTTTTAGAAAATCTTTGAGTCCTGTTACTCCTTCCTTTTCTTCGTGACATAGGAAACAATCATAAAGGAAAACTTCATTCTCATATAAAGGAAAAATTTTCACTTCCCACAATTCATTCATTCAAACTCTAAATTCTATTCCAAAAACCACTCTCACTACAGTTGTCAATATTCTCTTTGATGTTGTATCCAATGGATACATTTCAGACATGATGGTGATATTTTCAGAGTAATGAAAGCTACTGACCCCTCCTACCTGTTAAAACGTCTCTGTTGGCTTTTATAACACAATTCTCTCCTAAGTAACCTACTGCTCTGGCCCCTCTGAAGTAGAAAGCTCTGTTAACTCCTTTATCTGCATCTACAATAACATTTCATTAGTTTCTTCTCAGCCAAAAGTTCCCCCTAGTTTTCACATTAGCTTTGGGTATACCATCCATTGCTGTTATGCTTTTAAATTACCAACTATAGTTAAGGAGCCAGATCTATTAGCAGATCAGTTCTGTGATAGGCTGACTTATGTCTCCCTAAAAATTCATATGTTGAAACTCTAACTCCCAGTATTTTAAATTATGACTGTATTTGGAAATAGGGACTTTAAAGAGGTGATTAATAAGTTAAAATGAGACCACAAGGGAGGAGCCTCATCCCATTTGACTGATGTCCTTATACAAAAAGGAAATGTGTGCCCTCTTTGGCAGCACATACGCTAAAATAGGAAGGATACATAAAAGATTAGCACAGCCCCTGTGCAAGGAAGACATGCAAATCTGTCAAGTGTTTCACATTAAAAGAAAGAGAAAGTTTGAAACTACTTGAAATCTGAACACACAGAGAGAGAACAGGGATGTGTGTGTGTGTGTGTGCGCAGAGGAAAGACCACGTGAGAATACAGCGAGAAGCCAAGGAGAGAGCCTCTGAAGAAACCAAACTTGCCAACACCTTGATCTTGGATTCTCATCTCCAGATTTTTGAGAAATCAATTACTGTTGTCTAAACCATCCAGTCTGTGGTATTTTGTTATGGCAGCACTAGTAAACTAACATGAGATCCTTCTCTTTAGCTCCAGATCCCTCAAATACAGAAGCATTCTAGTTAACACAAACTAAATGTTTTATAACTTCCCAAATCCTTGTTCACAATTATATTCATTTTACTTCTCTCAAAATCTGCTTCTCTTCTTTTATTCCTGTACTGATAGTAGGCATACAGCTAACCAGTTTCCCACACAAGAAATCCAGGAGTTATCACCAGCACATTCAGTTTCTTCAACCACCAATCTTATTTGTTTACCAAGTCATGTTCATGCTGCAAATCTAAAATCCATCCTCCTTCTCCATATCATTATTTCACACTTAAATGTTTTATCAACCTCCTTGCTGGTTTCTCATCTTACTTCAGCCAGAATAAGCTTACCAAAATGCGAATCTCATTATGTCATTCCTTTGCTATGAATTTTTCAGTGGTTTTTCATAGCCTACAAAATAAATCCTAAGTCTTCATTATGGCATAAAATGTCCTCTATGACCTAGTGACGGTATCCACTATCATGTGGAGTTTTTGAAGGTTGAATAATCTTTCTTTCCTCCATGCCTTTTTCCAGCCTCTTTCCCTTCATTATCTGCCTTTCTTCTTTCTTTCTTTCTTTTTCTTTTTCTTTCTTTCTTTCTTCTTTCTTTCTTTCTTTCTTTCTTTCTTTCTTTCTTTCTTTCTTTCTTTCTTTCTTCTTTTCTTCTTTCTTTCTTTTTTTTTTGACAGGAGCCTCACTCTGTCACCCAGGCTGGAGTGCAGTGATGTGATCTCAGCTCACAACAACCTCTGCCTCCCAGGTTCACGTGATTCTCCTGCCTCAGTCTCCTGAGTAGCTTGAACTGCAGACATGTACCACCATGCCTGGCTATTTTTGTATTTTTAGTAGAGATGGAGTTTCGCCACATTGGCCAGACTGGTCTTGAACTCCTGACCTCAGGTGATAAACCCAGCTTGGCCTCCCAAAGTGCTGGGATTACAGGTGTGAGCCATCATGCCCATCCACCTACCTAACTCTCATTCTTTTCCTATAAAAGTCAACACAGATGACATCTGTGGAAAGTCTTACTTAAAAGACGTGCCACAGGCTAGCCTGATCTAGGCACTCCTCCAATAACAGCCATGAGAGCTTTGTGTATATTAGTTCCCTATCATACTAGCATTGCAATAGACTCTTTACCTGTGGGTCTCAGGCACTGGATTTAAAGTCTTTGAAAAACAGTGTCTTTGTATCCTGAGGGTCTGGTATGAATTCAATAAATGTAAATTGGCAGAAGAATAAATGAATGAATGGATACATTAGAGCAGGTTTAGGCATGTCAAATTCTATATAGAATTTCCTGAGGGATGAGCCATTAGTAGACACAGCTGTATTCTGAGTCTGAGAATTTTCTAAGATAAATATTTTCAGATAAGCACCCTAATCCCTCCAGTTATTAAATCTTCCCAACTCTTATTTTTAAAATGCAGCCACATCCTACAGGTAATTTATTGACATATATACCTAGTTCTGCAGTTTCATAACATCTAATGTCATGGTCAAACACATGTGCCCATAAGGCCAAGGTCCTCAAACTTGGTATTGCTTTATATTACTTATATTCTACCAGGTGAATGTGTGTTGGGGGGGGAAGAGTTCTTCTTTTCTCAAAAAAAATAAAATAGTAAAGTATACCTTTATAATAAAATTGATTCTAAATAAATATTACCAAAGTGTGCATCACTTTAGAAAGCAATTATTTTGATTTTCACTAAAGTTTTATTATAATTACTATTCACTAAAATTTCATTTTATGTCAGTCTCCAAAAGAAGTTTTTTAAAAAACTTTTTTCTACCTACCTAAAAGTTTTTGTTGAAAATATCAGTTCATTTTCCTATGTTTTTCTGACAAGTCTCTCAAATCACTAAACTTTCTTATTTAAGTAACTTAGAGTCACTACAAATTGTTCAAATCTGTTCATACTACTGCACGTTGCTAACTTCTTGGGTTTTTAAGTTTATCATTCTTTATTGAGTTTCTAATGCTTATAGTTTGTTTGTTTTTAGAGACAAGGTCTTGCTCTGTCATTCGAGCTGAAGTGCGGTGGCACAATCTCAGCTCACTGAAACCTCTGCCTCCTGGGTTCAGTGATTCTCATGCCTCAGCCTCCCAAGTAGCTGGGATTACAGGCATGCATCACCATGCACGGCTAATTTATTTTATATTTTTTTATTTTTAGTAGAGACAGGATTTTGTCATGTTGGCCAGGCTGGTCTCAAACTCCTAACCTCAAATCTGCTTGCCTCGGCCTCCCAAAGTGTTGGGATTACAAGCATGAGCCACCATGCCCTGCCAAGTTTCTACTGTTTCTTCATAGTGAATGCATGCTTATAGAAAGCATATGCCCAAGTCTGTAGAATATGTATGAAAATGAGTTGTAGAGTGACTTCCTATCTTCTATGAGACATACCTATTTCTATCTGAGGCCTGTGTGCATGCAGCTAGAACTGTAGATATCAGGAATAAGATGACTTCTCAGGTTACTATGCTTGCATAAAATTTTGCTTTTCCTCAATTGGCTCATCTATCATAGTATTGTAATGAGTGTTACAGCTGTTGTCCCCTTGACTAGTTTATAAGTGAGCACAGTGTCTTCCTACTTCTCCTTCTTTCTTTTTTTTTTTTTTGACCGAGCCTTCCTCTGTTGCCCAGACTGGAGTAAGGTGCTGTGACCTCAGCTCACTGCAAACTCCGTCTCTTGGGTTGAAGTGATTCTCGTGCCTCAGCCTCCCTCACATGCTACTACACCCAGCTAATTTTTGTATTTTTAATAGAGACGGGGTTTCACCATGTTGGCCAGGCTTGTCTTGGACGTCTGACCTCAAGTGATCTACTCACCTCGCCTCCCAAAGTGTTGAAATTACAGGCGTGAGCCACTATGCCTGGCCTCTCTTTCTATTCTTAGCACCAGAAACAGCCTAGCATTTATAGATGTTTAACAAATGGTGATTGTTTTAAATTGTTTTAGCCAGCTTCTTATTTCCTGTCAATGTGGAAAGAATTTTCTTTAACTTTTTGGTAGAGTGGAATCTTTTGTTTTTAATGCTTCCCTTTTATTTTTGCAATTAAATGGATGTTTAGTCATTAACTGTAAACACGTGTTGGATGGATTTTACTTTGTTGAGTTGTAGTTTAGGTATCACTTAGTCCCACTGTACTCTGCTCTGCGTCACTGAATCTATTGTACCAAATTCGGTTCCTAGCTGTCTTTAAACTACATGGACTCATGGACTGTCAGTCTTTCTTGGTTGTTGGTTGTCCATATAGTTTGGAAACCTGTCTAGTGTTTTCTTTCTCTGGCTCAAAACTATATTTATTCATTTTAGAATGTAGGAATTCTATGTTGGCCATAACTTCATATTTCTATTATTATAATCTGATTCATATTAAGACAGATGTATTTCAAGATATCAAAGATGACTTACAAAGTGATAAAAATCCTGATCAATGATTTACATTTCTCCTGGGAAATACTGTACATCTATTTGCCATGGTAACCAGGCTTGTTTTCTTACACAATTTCTTTCCCTTGAATCTCTGGCCTGTTTCAAAATGTAGTGACCAAAATGCTAACTAATAAAATCATTTAAAGATGCCAGATAGGAAAAAGAAAAAAAGGCATCTGGGTAGCCACAATCTACATAAGAACTAAGAATGGTACTTTCTTTTAAAGGACTTATCTGAAGTGATCAAATTGGCTGTGTTGTTGAAGGACAGAAACCTGAGATCATAAAATCATAACTAGTGAATTTGAGTCCTGATTAAATGAACATTCATTAAATCCAATGGGCAATGCCCATGTAAAAATCAAGCAAGTATATCATCACAGTAACTTGAAAGCTGCTATTCTTAATCTTGGGGACTCTATCAGTGATCAACCTGTCAGGACTTAAAAGCAGAGAATGACCATCACAAAGTCTTTAGAACTGAATAAAGGCAGGAATCACAAGTAAAGGACCTGTTGTAATTTAGAGAGACAGTGCAATAGAGATAGTGCTACCAAAAAGATATTTGTGAACAAATGGAAATACAAAGTATTTACATGACTCACATCAGAGGGTCTTTGAGTAGCCAGTCACCTTGGAATGAATCAGTACCAGGGAAGAGTAAACCAATAAACCAAGAAACTGATTAGAACTAGAGAAGAGTCATAAAATAAGGTGACGAACAGACGATTTGTGAGTCCCAAAGCTTCTATATATAGCTAGTCTTTGTGAAATAGTTGAGGATAGAGGTGGGTCTGCTCTTGAGTTTCTATGACCATTGGTGATAAGAATCCAAATATATATAAAATACTAAATGCAATTTAACTTTTACTTTAAATTACAGAAATCTGAATATCCAGAAGATAGAACATAGGATACCCTTCTCCTGCAGAAATTAATAGCATAAATCAGATGACATCTGTCAATCTTTGAGATATCACCTCTGAATGATTACATTTGGTGTTAATACTTCCATTTTGCTTTCAAAATGTTGTTACTTCAAAAACTAGCTTTTGTAGGAGAAGACTGCAATATAAATGAGATATTTAATTCTTAAGTTGCCTAATATAAGCTTATGTTTTAAAAAGAGATTCAAGCTTATTTCTAGGTCAGTAAGAATATGTATAGCAACTGTTATTTTAGGGTTCATGAAACTAATAAGTAGTCCACATACTTTAATCAATATTACATCTATATCCTTTATTGGAAACATAATCATTAATTTGTGGGCCATTTTTTGGAACTGCCAATGGGATAGATGGCTTTTTTGAATTGAGACCAAGGCTGATACTTCACTCCATTCATTGAAAATAATAAGCCTCATCAGAACAGAATACATGCACTGTGTTACATTCAAACTTCATAATGATTCTTGAATATAAACTCTGAGATGGTTAGGGGGATCTGACCTTAGCAAGAATGTCACTTACATTTATAATAGCATCTAAATAAGCATTGTGAATTCCCAATTTCCTGTATACATTCAATTATATAGGACTCAGTGCTGTAAAAGTATGTTTTTTAATCCAGGGAGCTCTTCTACTATAGGTATGAATAGATATAGATATAGATATATATAGATATATTCATACATGCAGCATTGTCTTCGAGATCCATTTCAAATCCCAAGTGTCTCATTTTGAAAGGAATCATGTCCGTTCCTCTTTCAGTCAAAAGATTAAACCACTTTAATTTTCTAAGAGAAGAAGCCCACAAAGCCACATAGAATTTTTAAATTATGTCCTAATGCAAACTGAATTCTCCAAAATGTATAATATGTATGTGTGTATGTGTATATATATGTGTGTTTGTATATATACAGTATATATATATACTGTATATATATATGCCTATGTGTTTGTACATATTCAGTTTATGTATCTATAGCACTTACACTATACATACACACACACACACACACACACACAACACACACACACACATTCTCTCTCAGTGGGAGCCTATTGTGAATACAAAAATCCAGTTTCAGCTTTGCATGTGTGTATGTTTACATTCACAACATAAAAAAGTTCTGAAGCTTGACTCAATGTACTTGACTTTAGTAGTAAGGTAATAGTACTTTCTAAAATATCGACATTGCTCTTAAACATTAAACTCTTCAAAAGTACTAAATGTGGTACAGAATATATACAGACACCACGATTAGGCAGTTACATTGCTTACATACACAGTGAAGTTTCCGTATTTGGATATACTTTCATTGTGTATATATTATTCCATCTGGTAGCCTACCCTGAGGCTTTATTTTATCACCCTACTTGTCCCATAAAGTTTCTTGAGATTTTTATTGAAAGAAACAATGAAAATGCTAATTAGTTATATTTTTCATCATAATCTTTTTTTTATACTAAAGGATCTCTCTCCTTTTTTGTTTCTGCTTCTATATGTTATTTCCAATGAGTTTTGTTGCCCCAAAGCTATCATTTTTAGGCTTCTAATATTGTTTTCTGTTCACAGGGCTTAATAACTACTTTTTAATGGATTCTGTTTACCTCAGAGGCAGGCATTTTGGAGGATTCAGCTTATATTAGGGCAAAATTTAAAAATTTGATGTGGCTTTGGGGGTTTCTTTCCTCAGAAAATTCAAATGGTTTAATCTTTTGACTGAAAAAAGAACAGACATGATTCCTTTTAAAACAAGACACTTGGGATTTGAAATGTATCACAAAAGAGGACAATCCTGCACATATTTAAATACACAGACAGCATATTTTATACACATAATGATTGTGGTTCTTTTAATTATTATTTCTTACCTGCTTTAAAAAAAAAATGGCTGCCTAACCAAGCACTGGAAGTTGAGGTTCTGTTGCTTCAATAAAAATAATCATGGGGTCCAAGTTGCACCTTCTGTTTAAAAGCTTCTTTTTCAACCTAAAATTTTCTCCATTTCTCTGTTCCCTTTAGTCATGAAAAGTCCATTTCATAACTGAATTAAATAATGCTAAATTTAGTACCCAGAAAAGGGGTTCTTTCATTTATTCACTTGCTCCTTTAAACATGCATTGCTCTGTGCCCCTAATACCTGCATAGATTGATGGGAGGCACAAAGGGTCACCTTTTCACAGTGTGGTTAGCAATAGAATAAGGTAAAGGAAAAAGTCGGAGACGGTTTAGACCTAAGTAGACATAGATAAGAGAATTAAAAGGGAAAGCTGCATTTAATTTTAGAGATGATTAATTTGCATGAGAATAGTTGTCGCCTACGAGACAATTTAAAGGAGAGCAGTCATTAACTGATATAAGAAACAATAGTCATCTACCACAAATTTTTATAGCCCAAACAAGGTACAAACAGGGAGGGCATTGTGCCAGAATTTGGGATGGGAAATATATGATCCCCACCTTTGTACTATATGATTGGGAAGACAAAATTAGTTCCAGAAAGCATTCTCTTCATTTTCTCTCCACCTTCCACTCTCCGGCCCTTTGTCAATATTTCTCTTCTGCACTCATCACTGTCTTCCTTGTTTTAGTTATTCTTACATACACATGTGATACTCGTGATACCAGATTGTGAAACCCATAAGGGCAACAACTGTTTCATCACCATATAAATAAAACCAGGTAGCATACCTTACAACAGAGGACACATAACAAATACTGGTGAATGAATAAACCAAGCCATAAAGTAGAATAACATATGCTAATGCCACATAAGTGGCATCTTTGATAAAATGTCATGTCAGAGAGATCTTCTCCAGTCACCTGGTCCACATTGTTCCTCTGGCTCCATCTCTTTAACCACTCTCTACGCTTCTTTTGCAAAATTCTTATTGCTGCCTTTCATTATAGTAAATGTTAACTTATTTTCAGCATAATCCAATAGTATATAAGCTCTCTGGGAGAAGGGAATTTGTTTTAACCACTGCCATAAAAATCCCTTCGTTTTAGAACACTGCCTGACACAAAGCTGCACTCCAATATTTGTTGATCAAAGAAATGAAGAAATAAAAGTATAGGAAATAGTGGTAATTTTTATTTTAGATAAGTTGATTTAAGCCATCCATATATATTTAATTAACATCCAAATACTAAATCAGAAGGAGTAGGTCTCTTATGTTCTTAAAAATCCTGAGTGATGTGCTAGCATAATATCTACAAGTTGGTTTAGGTATTGGACTATCAATAATATCATGCTTTAAGGTGAATTCCTGTAATTCACATCCAAGGACTGTTTTCATCATTTGAACAATTTATTCATATGTAGTGCTTCTGAAGCTATATAAACAAGCAACCTCCCAAAGGAGACTTATTTCAAACCAGCATTTGGGTGGGATGCGTGGTCCCTAAAGTGTTGACATTCATTTCAGAGTGCTGGACTGAGACCAGGACTCCAGGACCTCTGATGCTACTAAAGAACAGATTTGTGAGTGTCTCAGCTTCCTTTTCCCTGGCTAGGGGGATGGGGTATATAGGTGTGGCATAGATGTATTCTAAAATCCCTTCCAGCTGTAATGCTTACAGATTCTTTTATTGATAGTAAGGATGATTTTGAGGAAGGAATGGGAAAGGCAAGGGGAAGCAGCAGGATAATCACATTCCAACTAAACACATGTGCTCCATAACCACAATTTTTTACCTGTGTCAACATCTGGTGTCATTTATGACAGAAATACTTAAAATGCAACAGTAACAAATAAGTTATCTCTCTATATATATTCACCTCCACAAAATCAAGAAATATATATCATGGTTTCAATAGAAAGTAAACTTCCTTCTACTAAATTTTTATGTCTACAAATAAATTTTAGGTATTCTAATTTCTCTTCATCTTTTAAACATAACCATTCATATTTTCATTGTTGGATGTCAAGAGCCTGCTACTTGTTGACATTGTTGGATGTCAAGAGCAGAATACTAAGAAAAAAACAGTTGAAATATGTGAATGCTGGTTTTATATCAGAAATTGAGAATTATATTTAATACCATAAAAGGAAATGTCCGTTAGTAAATATCCATATGATATGGCCTTTTTTCATTTCCTAATGGCATAATTAGGCTAATTAATCAGCTAATGCTAACTTAAAGATACTTAAATGAAACTCCCAAAAAGCACAGTTGAACTCTAAGTAGATAATAGTGCAACAGGAAAGGTACTGTTTAAAAGGAAATGACAAAATCCTATAAAATTTAACGAATATGAGTTTGCTTTAATTGTAGTTGATTGTCTCAGTTTCAAAAACATGCTCTCAAAGGCTGAGAGATAAGTTATCATAACTTGAACTTATTCATTTGATCAAGCGATAGTAAACTTCCCTGATTTTCCTTTTTACAATTTAAGGAACATAAATATAATTTCACAAGACTTTTATGTTTTCTCTAAGTGCAGCTTGTTTTCATTACATAAGTTACTTCTCTCAAGGATGTGTGGAGAAATTAAAAATACTATTATTAAATATAAGGGTATTAACATGCAATAAATTATGTTATTGGGATATTTTAAATAAAAATCAGCAGTCTTTCAGCTATATTTTCTGTAATGTCACATTTCCTAATTGATAGAATACAGGGTAAATTAAAAGCCAGGACTAGTAATTGAAAAAGAATATAAAATGTGTTAAGATTCCATAACTGTACTGTTCATTCTATAAGACACCAATACATAGTCAAAAAGCGCAGACTCCATGGAACCAGCCAAAAATTACCCGTGTTCTCAAAAAATAGCATATAAACTGATGCTATTAATCAGCCATTTTAATGATTACTAAAAGACACTGCAGTCTTTCTGTACTGCAACATTATACAGGGAAAGCTGAAAAAGGCTTCCAAAATGAAGCAATGATGAGATTATCCGAATGGGAAACATGTTTCTGTTATACGTTCATTAAGATGCTTTAGCTATATGTAACACAATCGCCAGTTGAAAGTCTTTTAAGAAACAGTTGTTTGCTGTCTCTCTTAACAAGAACTCTGAAGTTAGGAAGTTTCATGGTAGATTCAGCAGGTTAAGAATGCTTGTTCCACAATTCTGCTCTGTCATTATTCGGTTTGTTGGTGATATTCCTACTCAGGGTTTCAAAATGACTACAGCAGTTATAAGTATCATGTGTTCATAGAAAAACTTGCAAAGAATAATGAAAGGTCAGCCTTCCCATTTGTCGGGGACTTCTAGAAGACCCCCCAACTATCCTGTCGGCTAAAACATCTTTACTTGTCCATTCCTAAAGCAAGCATTGTCAAAGACATGTGGGATTGGCATGGCTAACTTAGACAATATATTGATTTATCTCACGAAACACTGGTTGAATACTACTTTTTTCTGACCACGGTTTTATATCAAGCACCAAGCATCATGCCTGTCATCTTGTGCATTTTTGATAAATAAATGAAGAAATCCTGTGGTTTTTTTATTGGATTTCTCTAATGGTGTCATTGCAAATGGAGATGGAGGAGGTACTCCAGTCTACTATGACCTTACTAGTTGGCATTTCTTAAGCAAGTCAGCAGGAGGATGCAATAATAATGATGAGTACCCAGGAGACCCTGTCGTGTAGTGTTGAAAGATGTCAGTAGAACTCAGAAGAGCTTTATCTTCTGCAAAAAGAGACCACAATAAGAGCACTAATTGAAAAGATGCTGGTAACATGTATATAGTCTGTGAAAGAAATAGACACTTAAAACCAATGCGAAAAGTTCTGTTTTTAAAGATTCTTAGCAAAAGGAATGTTTAAAGTATTTGAATAATATCATAACTGGCATTTCGTGCATGTACAATTCTAATATCTAAACATGATTAGGACATTCTGTGCCTAGAGAGAAAAGATGACTAAGAGGCCTGAGAATCTGAGGACAGCACTATAATCAATGGCCAGCTCAAAATAGCATAGTTACAGTAAAAGTAAGTTATAATCCAAAAAGCAGAAAAACAAAGGATGAGAATCACCTATAAAATCTAAATGATCAAAAATGCAAACTCAAATTTTTTTTCTTTAAAAGAAATGAGAAGTGGAAATAGCATGTCAGAGATCCGTGGACTTGAAGTCTTAAGAGCTTACATTCAAGGAAAGTAATGGTAGGAAAGGCACAGTAAACAGAGATGGTTCCATTGCTGCTTGTAGGAAATAGCCTTCTTCTTTTTCTTTTCTTTTTAATGATTCTCTGGCTTCTGACTTGAGCCACTGGGAAAATAGGGACCATTTCCAAATAGAGCGTTTATTTAGTCAAATAGTTGTAATAAGAAAATGGAGTATTTGATCTCACCTGAAAGCAAAAGGGATACTGCTGATTATAAGGAAAGCCTCTGTCATCGCAGGGCCTAATTCTGCACTTGGGATTGAACTCTGTGTACATGCTAGTGTGGCCTTATTCCTGGATTCTTCAGAAACAGCAAGTTCACATTTGCTAAAATACGTTTTATGAAGTTAAGGTTAGCACATCGTATGTCAGTGCCTTAGGCCTCGTGGCTTAATCTAGTACATGTAATTAGAAGTTATTTTCAATGAAGACAAGATTAATCAAAAGAAAAAAGTACAACATGTACTTCTGGAATATGTTAACAGGATATGTACATTTCCTCCTTGGTGATAAGTGTAGCAAATTGCTTTATATTTTTCGATCTATTTCTACCAGTTTTCATCTTTCAGAAGTGAGAGGATGTTGCAATAAAAGCAACTTTTGGCAACACAAACTCTGAGTAGACCTTAAGTGTCTCTAGGTAGTTACTTTGAGTAGTCTCTGGTAGACCTTGAGGTAGGACTTATGCTTAGAAACAGTTTACAGCAGGGCTCCCCGAATTACTCGTGAGTCCATGGCCTGTTAGGAATACAGTTGTATAGCCAGAGGAGAGCAGAGTGCAAACCAGAGAAGCTTTACCTGAATTTGCAGCCACTCCTCATCACTCACATTACTACCTGAGCTTTACTCCCATCCAATCAGCAGCAGAATTAGATTCTCATTGGAGCAAAAACCCTATTGTGAACTGCTCATGTGAGGGATACGGATTGCATGTTCTTTATGAGAATCCAATGCCTGATAATCTGTCACTGTCTCCCATCGGCCTCAGTTGGGACCATCTAGTTTCAGGGAAACAAACTCAGGGCTCCCACTGGTTCTACTTTATGGTGAGTTGTATAATTACTTCATTATATATTACAATGCATTTGAATCATTGCCAAACCATCCTCCCACTCCTGGTCTGTGGAAAAACTGTCTTCCACAAAACTGGTCCTTGGTGCCAGCAAGGTTGGGGACTGCAGGTTTATAGCAAGGCTCAGAAGTAGCAACACAGATGAGTGCTGATAAAGTTAGAAATTCTGTACGTGTCTAAAACAAGACTAGGAGAGAGATAAAAATCCGACTTTCTACTGCAACAACTATCACCCTTCCAGATTTCGTTGTTATTAACTGGACGGTTACCTAAGCACTAAGATCACATGGGCTCTAAAGATTCTTCAGAGTCATTAGAATTTTGAGGGCTAACATATGCACCAGCACATGAGTCTGTTAAGGTACTCACAAACATTTCCCTGTTACTAGATTACATGTATAGGGATATCCATCCTACAATGGAAGCACAGCACTGTAACACTAACTAGGAGGTTGATATGTTGATATGAGATGCTGCAGTGTCAGTTGGCAAAATTTGGTACTCTGAGATAAATGATTTCAGAGCTGAAGACAGGAAAATTCAAATTTGGGTGTAGCCAGCACCTGCTCTATGAGCTATTTGTCACGGTGGAATCTGGTTTTCTTCAGAATGGTGTCAATTTCATATCTGCTATCACAAAAGCAGTTAAATTTCTACTCCACAGGTTTACTTGAATCCTGATAAAATATATTTTGTTCTACCAAAGGGATAAAGCTCTCTAAAAATGAGGAGAGAAAAGTTCTCTAAAAATGAGGAACATTCTGATTAAGGCAAATTATTTTAGGACTTTCTCCTAATATGAATAAGTAAAAAGCAATGCTATTCTGATGCCAAGAGAACCTCTTTCTTCCTTAACCCCAGTGGGCAGAAGTTGTCCTGTGAAATCTGTTTCTGCCTTTATCTAAGTCCCTTAGAGGAAAGAGAAGCACAAATTCCTAGATCTCACAGAGTATATTCAAGTGACTGAAGATATTACCCTCCTCCCTACTCCCCAAACACATGCCTACACTAAACAGAATGCAGTCATAAAAGTTTCTCTCTGGCAGAAACAGGCATTAATACCTGAGGGATATAACTAAAGGATCTTTAAATGGAATATGTTTGCATTTCTGGCAGCCTACATAAGAATCTGGATTCTGAATTTAAATTAAGTGGATATTTAGATTTTTTCCATATCTTGGCTATTATGAATAATGCTGAAATGAACATAGGAATGTAGATATCTCTTAGAGATCCTGATTTCAATACTTTTAGATACATATACCCAATAAGTGGGATTGCTGTATCATAATGGATTTCTATTTTTAATTTTCTGAGAAACCTCCATGTTTTCCGTAGTTACTGCACCATTTTCCATTCCTACAAATACACAATGGAACATTATATAACCTTTAAAAAGATGGAAATCCTTCCGTTAGTAGCAGCAAATCCATAAAGGTCTACAGCAACCTCAGTTCTTGCCTCCTCAGAAGAAAGAATCCAATGGAGAAATATAAGATAGACAGATGGAGGCAAGTTTTAGAGCAGCAGTGAAAGTTTATTAAAAAGTACTAGAGCAGGAATAAGAGGAAATAAATGTGGAAGAGAGCAAATTGGAGGACTTCAGAGATCCCATTCAATGGTTTGACCTTTGACCTGGGGTATCAGATGTGGGCATACCGCATGCAGAGTGACCTGCCAGCACTTGGGAGGGGCTGCAAGTGCAGGGTGCTTACTGGAGTGGTATGCATGCTCACCTGAGGCATTCTTCCCTTACCAGTTGAGTGTTTCTAGAAAAAGGTCATATACCAGTTAAACTGTGCCATTTTGCCCCTTAGTACACATGCTTGAGCCCACTTGCCCAGCTCCTGAGATCTTATCAGGAAACCACTGATCACCACTTTCATTTGTTTCTATCAGTTGGGAGACTGCCTTTGCTTGGCACCTGCTGTGATCAACTTTTAGAGAGACAGCATACAACCACCTGACAATCACCCGATGGTCATTTGACATTCCTGGTATGTGTGTGTTTGTGTGTGTGTGGAGGGGTCCTCCCCTACCCTGTTCATATCTGCCTGACTACCTACTGTAATACTACCATATGCAACAACATGGATGAACCTTGAAGTGAAATAGGCCAGATATGGAAGGACAAATAGTACATGATTCCACATTCCTCCTCTCCCACTAACCCCTGGCAAGAGGGTAGCACTGGGCTACCCTCTGCTTCTGTGAGTTTGACTGTATTAGTGTCCAGTGGTTGCTAGGGGTTAAATGGAAGGAAGAAATGGGAAGTTGATCTTGTTGATCTTCAGCAGGTATAGTTTCAATTACGGTAGATTAATACATTTAGAGATCTGCTATATAACATAGGCAACAGGACTGTATTGTAGACTAAAAATTTTGTTAGGAGATAAATCTCATGTTAAATATTATTAATGTCATTTAAAAAATTAAGTATGTGATGTAATGCATATGCTAACTCGCTTGATTTAGCCACCCTACAGTGCTTGCATAATTCAAAACATCATGCTGGAGCAAGCATGGTGGCTCATACCTGCAATCCCAGCACTTTGGGAGGCTGAGTCGGGTGAGTTGCATGAGCCCAAGCATCTGAGATCAGCCTGGGGAACATAGTGAGACCCCATATCTAAAAAGAACAACAGAAAAAATGTAAGAAAAACATCATGTTGTACCTGATAAATACATGCAATTTTTGTCAAAAAATACTTTTAAAATGATAAACTAAAATAAGCAATATTCTAATCAAAGTGTTTACATAACAATAAGGTTGCATAAGTATATACTTCTTATAGTTAAGGAAATAGGAATTGAGATTTACATTGTAAAACAGACCCTTCTTTCAAAAGTATCTCTTTGTTATTGAAGTTCAGCTCTTTAATTGTACTCTCTATTGCATAATAATAGTAGACAGGTAAACAGGCAGTGTGGAAAGCATTCAGTGTCTAGTTTGGACTGTGAGACTAAATCCCCACTGGAACTTGATGGACACATTCTTGAGTCTCAGATTCAGTCAAGCACATAGGTGAAAGTGGCTTTCTTAAAAGCTAAAGCTGCAAAACTAAAGCCATACTATGTATGGATATACTTGTTCCTAGTTTATATTTAATGTAAAAAATTGCAAATGACTTAAGTGTCCACTTTAGGGAAGGGTTATGTAAATTATGCTCTATACAAAGGGTCAAACTTTTTCTGTTAAGTACTATACAGTAAATATTTCACCACTGAGCTCTGCGGTTGTGACACGCAAGCAATCAGAAAAGATGCAAGAAATATGTCAGAGTTTGAATAAAATTTTGTTATAGACACTGAAATTTGGATTTCATGCCTTTTTCCCATATCTGGATTTCATGCCATTTTCCCATATCAGCCACTTAAAAATCTAAGAATCATTCTTAGTTTTCAAGCTTTACAGAAACATGAGGAGAGCCAGCTTTACCCACAGTCTGACATTTGCCTCTCTGCTCTATAGAGGGGAATTTCCCAGGCCCTGAAGACCCAACATGGCACTAAGGATAATTGGTTGTCCTGATATCCTTGAAGCTTCTGAACAGGAAATTAAGCTGCATGTATTTGTTAGTGTTGATCACCTGTTCAGCACAGGCTTATCTGATGGAGCAGAGGGAAAACACCATGTCCATCATCCTCAGTTTCTGTTTCAAGATCCTTCCATTTTGATCTCATGACATAATCCTCTAAGAAAAAGAGTGTTACAAGAACAAGACTTAAGCTGGTTGTGATTACAAAAATAGAAGTAACCATACTGCTCTAAAAATATACCTTTGTCTATATATCCCGGTGTTAAGAGTATCAAAAATGATCTCCTTTTATAAAAGTGAGCAAGAGGAAGGGAAGCCTTACCTCATGCATGCTAATAACCAGACCTTGAGAAAGAAAAAGGAAAAAAGATTTTTGCAGATGACATAACTCTGATGGATCCAAAAGTAGACTCCACATACTCAATTCTCCCTTCCAATTGGTGCCTCTCTGCTTCACTGTTCTTCTGTTCTCTAGAGACTCTTATCGTGGTTATAATACACACAGAGTGTCATTGTAGTACAGGGTCTTATCTTATGAGAAACAGGACTATGAGCAGAAAAATGCGCAGTAGTGGGCCGAATGCAGATAGTCACTTCCAATATTGCATTGCACTTTTACTTTCTGGACAAGAAAAATGCAACATAGTACACAAAATAAAAATATTCTACAAGCGCAATACAGAATAAGAGGAAAGAGTGGCATGGTTTTCTTTCTGCCTCATCAATTTTGAATCTCAGTAAATTATGCTGCAATACAAATTTAATTTTTTTTAATGTCGATGCTTTAAATACATACATTGAAATAGATATTTAATTTTATCGTTATAGTAAAATGTTTCCATCTCAATAATCTGATTTCATAGATTGCTTTCTTTTTGTTTATAAAGACTATGTTTATAGTCACTATTTACATAATTTGAACCTAATATTTACTTGAAATACACATGACAAACCACTACTCATAAAATGTATAATGTAGGTAGCCCTTTATTTTATTTTTGGATCAATAACCTGGTTTAGTAATAATGATTTATATGATAATTTAGACATAAATCTTCACTATCCCTCTCTCTAAAACTGCTTAGATAGCATGCTTGAACATTGCAATAATATGCTTCTTTGTAGCATGGAATATGCGTAAGCCCAGTTCCCTTCGCAGTCCCATTTTTTTTTCTCCTTCTAAAGAGAGGTCGTACTACCTACTGAAGAGGAAACTGAAATGAGGACAAGATCCTAAACAATGTTTTATTTAGGGAATATTCTCCATTCACGAATTCCCCAGAGCATCCTTCAGCCACACCGCAGGCTTCTCACTCCTCAGTATCAGTACTGGGGAGTTGAAGCACTTAGAGGGTATTTGCTAGTGCCTATCTCTCAAATCCATTTAGCCAGCTGGAAACAAGTATGTAGAAGTTCTAGTCAAATAAGCAATTCTGCTGGACCCTTTCTGATCTTTTCTTCTGTATTTTGTAAATAACAGCATAAATCTTTCTTTGTGATTCTGGTATTTAAAAAATGTTTCTTTTTTCAATGATCACTTTTTATTTAAAAAATGGAAATATTATTTGTTAAATGAAAAACATTCAATAAACGATTATGTGCCTTAATACTTGTCTATGAAGAGCTTACATATGACACAAGTATAAGGTATACAGAAAAACATACCTTCTTTAGAATGGTAAATTTGCTTTATTATTTTTAAAATAAAGACATAGAAACACACAAATATAGTCCTGTTACTTCTTCGTGTAATATTTCTTATAAAGAAAAAGAAAATCTACAAATAACTCTCAAGGAGGTCCTAACCTTGAGTATTTAATTATTTCCAAATATCACCAAATGAGTGGCATCAGGGCAGAGAGGAGAACCATGTGCTTGCACAGACATGCTAAGGTCAGCTAGCAGTGGCACCAGAGCTATAACACCATCCAGTGACATCATCCTGTTTGCATCACTGATACCTTTATCTCTGCCTTCCCATTCACCTGGTGAAGGGCAGGACACTAGAACAGATGGGAGTAGGAAGTGAAGTAGAAACACATCAAGAAGACTTAAAATGCATTTTAGAGTCAAGAATAACAAGCTGTATTTCTAATAACCACATTGATCATATTGATAAATATGTATTGACCCCTTCTATATGCTAAGCACTATTTTAAGCCATGAGACTATAGCAGTGCATAAAAAAGACAACTGCCTTTGCCCTTATGGATCTTACATTCTAGTGGGAGGTGGAAGGGAGGACAGACGTATGCTAAATAAAGTAAAATACATAGTATGTTAGAGGGTGACACATGCTATAAAGAAAAAGAAAATAAGAATGTGGCTAAAGAGTGGTAGAGAGAGCTGTGGATGTTGAAATTTTAAGTAGTGTGGTCAGAAAATCTCCACCAAGAAGATGACATTTAAGTAAATACTTGAAAGTGAAGAATAAGCCTTGGATATATAGGGAAAGAGAAGTCCATGCAAGTGCAAAGGTCCTGAGGTAGTAGCGTGTATGGGGTCTATGAGGAACAGCCAAAGAGTTGTGCTAATACAGAGTGAGACAGGGAGTTAACCCGATCAGACAATGTATGGTCTTATGGACCATTCCAATGACTGCTTTTACCTACAGCCAGATTGGAAGCCAATGGAAGGTTTGAAGCAAATAAGTAACAGCTATACGATATTTCTAACATCTGCTTTAACAGGATCTCTCTGGCTACTGTGCTAAGCCAGACTGGGAGGGACAAGGCAGAAGCACGCAGAGCACACAAGAAGCTATTACAATCGCCATGGGGGGAGAAGATCGTGGGTCAAACTGTGGTGTTGGCAAAGGACTTGAAGGGAAGAGATCAGACAGTAAATGTATTTCAAATATTGAGCTGACATAGTTTTCTGACACATTGGACGCTGAATGTAAGAGAAAGTAGTACAGGATGACTGAGGTTTTGGGACTGAGCAGCTTAAGAATGGTGTTACCTTCAAGTAAACTGGGGGAGACAGGGAGGAACAGAATTGAAGGGGAGGATTAGGACTGGAGCCATGGATATGTTACTGTTGAGATGCCTATTATGCACCAACTGGAGATGACACATAGGCAATTGGCTGTGTGAGTCTAGAACCCCAGGAAGAGGTCTAACCTGGATGTACACATTTGGGAATCATCCAAGTATAAATTATAAAGCCAGTGACTAGATGTGATCAACAAGGGAGGGAGTGTGGATATCACAGAGAAGCGGTGCTGATACTGGGAGCTGAATCACTCCAGTGTGAAGAAGTCGAGGCAACAAGGAGACTGAGAAGCAGAGACCAAGTTAGGTAGAAGGAAAATAAGGAGAATGCAGAGTCCTAAAATCAAATGCAGAAAGAAAATGTTTCAAGGAGGATCTTGTGGTCAGCTGTGTCAAATTTTGGGTCAAGGGAGAGGAAAACTGTGAATCAACCTTCAGATTTAGCAACTTAGAGAAACTTTAAAGGAGCAGTTTTGGTGAAATCATCGTGTAGAAAGTCTCACTGAGATGCAATAGAATAAAAGGAGATGTATTAGCAACGACAATTCTTTAGGGAAATGTGCTGTAAAGGGAGAGAGACAAATAAGGAGGTAGCTGGAGAAGGAAGTGAAGTCAAAAGGTTTTGGTTTTTTTTTTTTGTTTGATGATGGGCAGTGAGAAGAGATGTGACATGTTCGTGCCAATATGACATGAAGGCCATCTCCTAGTGCAACAAAGATCATTATGGCTGGATAATCTGCACCAAAGGCAACTTCCAAAATGACCGTTGACTGTGGTGCTTGGGGATAACTTAGCTTTAGATTCCTTAATACAAACTTTTTGTAGCTATCTTTTATTTTTATACTACAAGTTTGTCCATAATATAATCACTTACTATTAAGAGAGAAACTGTTATACTACCTTATGTTGATGTGAGATAAACACACCAACAGGACCCAAATTCCTTGACCTTGGCAGACTAGGTGAGTGAGAAAAAGAGGTTTCCCAGGCACAGTCCTTTAATACAAAGTTAATATCCTAGATTCCAAGGCCCCCTGCAAAGGACCCATCTCTTCTAGGATTAACAAGAAGAATTATTATTCAATAAGAAACTGTCCTGCTGTTTGGGACTGCTGACTTGTGTCACTTTGCAGCAAGAGCACTCACATAGATGGGGACTTTGAGTTCTCTATTCTAGCCACAGGGCCTGGGAGAAGATTCAGCCCCTGTGAGGCACTCCACACTGTGAAACTGCCTCAGTTCTACTCATTAAGATGAAACTCCTATGAAGAAAGGAGCTTTATTTTCTATTGAGTGGTTGTAATGTGATTGAACTTAAGAGTTTCTGAACAACTCACTGTTTTGAACTCGAAGGTACATTTCACCCCCAAAGAAACAAATGAATTCCTATTCACTTAATCAAAGGAAGAGTAAATCTACCAAATCCTATTAAAACAACTACTTACAAAAAAGGTGAGCAAAAGAAGCATAAAACAGAAACTTGAAGTACAAGTATGTTAGGTTGTGATGTCTCTTATTCAACTTCCTGATTCTAGGAATCTCAGAGTACAGGAGTACCAACATCCATGTATTTTCAAGCGTAATGTACCAAAAAATAAACATTTGCATTTCTATTCATTTTCTGAGTTCTACTTTAGCATAGTTTATTTTTCTGTTTGTATATTTTGAAAGAGAAAAATGAAAAAGATACTAATAATCCTACTATTCATCCTCAGAGCACCATGCACTTCCACTTTGTACTTAACATATATAATTCTTTACATTTATTCATGTACTGCTTTGATTAATGTCTGTCCCTCTTGTTAGATAGTGAGCTGATGAGGACAGTGATCATTCTCCCTCTTCAAGGCACTGATTTATTTTTAGTGCAAAACATAGTGCATAGCAAATAGGAAGTGATTAAAAACATTTTTAAATAGATAATTTTTAAAAATTATAGGAAGGAAGTAAAGAAAGGAAGGAGAGAGAGAAGGAGAGATGAAGTGGAGGAAGAGGAAAGAAGCAGGGAAGTTAACTGGCTTCCAATGTTGTGCATCTGTCTCTCTTCTTTCTGCTATATTGGAGCAACAAAAAGAGCAGCATAGCAGAGAAAAGAGATGAAAAATATAAACATTTGTAAATAGAAGGATGGGTGGAATGGTTCATTCCTGTAATGCCGATTTTTGGGAAGCTGAGGTGGGAGGATTACTTGAGCCCAGGAGTTTGAGACCAGCCTGGGCAACATGATGAGACCTGATCACTACTAAAAATAAAATCTTAGCCAGGCATGGTGGTACCACTAGGGAGACTGAGGCGGGAGGATTACTTGAGCCCGAGAAATGGAGGCTGCAGACAGCTGTGATTGTACCACTAAAAGAAAAAAAGAAAATAGACAAAAGGGATCTTTCCTATCTACTTTGAAGGAATTAGACTAACTGACACTTGACAAGCCATGTTGATACCTCCTTTCCTAAGCCTATTTGTGCCTAGGGTATCTGGCTTCCTGCAATAATTGTCTACATTTCCCAGATTTCTAAAAAAGTTTGGCTGTTTCTTACCAACACCCTTCGGTGGAGCAGATCCACCTCAGCTTGATATTCTTGGATACAACCCTTTTCATGTTGGACACCTATGTTTAGATATAGGTGATCTTTACAAAATTTTGTCATATGCATGTAGACTGTATAGACTTGCACCTTGGTTTAATTAAGACAGGCACAATCCATCAATAAGCAACAATAACTTATAAATCCCTTCTATTGAAAAAGGCTAAATATAGACCAAGTTGGAGGACAGGTATCTCTTCCTATATGAGCCTTATCATGTATAATGACAAGTTCAAACAAAGCCACCTCTGTTCCAGGGGTACTATAGAGTTTTCTTCATAATAATGTTGCACCACCTCCATTTATGAAAAGACTACATCTAAAAGGGGTTAGAAGGACCACCATAATTCTATTTCATGTTGGTATTATTACCCATAATGATGCTTATGACACTCGGAGGTATTTGCCCTTGTCCTGTGTGGGTCAATTGGCTACTGTGAAGGTGAGCCTTGGCATTGGGCATACTCAAAGTTACATGGCTTTTGTTGTATGACCTAGACTACCAGTGCTCCCCAAACCCATTACCTGCCTGTGCAGTGACACCAATCCACTCACGATCTATTCTGTTTCTCTACCTTTGCTCCAGGCTGGAATACTGTTCAATATTTCTGCCATTTCTCCCTAACCTCACCTCATCCTCAAGTTCCAGTTTAAATTTGACCTCCCTGCTGAATTACTGTAGCACTTTTGGTCTTCCCATCCTTGCCCAACCTCCTCTGCCTATCATACACATTTTAGCAAATACTCTAAACTAGATTGATGACTAGATTCTTGATTCCCAGCAAAGTTTGCAATTTTCTTAGGAGTATAGTTCTCATTTGATTATTGAGTACTCTATGATGCTAAATACATGATGTAGCATGATTTTGTTTTATAAAAATCAAAGCAGAAACAAAATAGCTCAGTTCAAACTTGAGCTTGAACTGAGCTTGATATATCTATACCTTGATATACGTGTGTATGTAAAAGATATATATTGATTGATATATCAATACCTTTCATATATACACATACATATATATACACATATATATATACACATATATATAGATGTAGCAATACCTTTATATATATATATATATATACACATACATATATATATACACATATATATCAGTCAATCAATATATATCAATCTACATATATATTGAACTGAGCTTGATATATCAATCAATATATATCAATCTAGATATACATATATATCAATAAATATATACCATAGATTTTATGTCTCATTTGCCCACTTTAATTTTAAGAAACAACAACAAAATGCACAAAAAGTATGTTTGTCCTTAATTATAAGAAATATTTGGCAAAACATGCTAAGTTTAATATTTTATATTTTCTCTGCCAATGAGATTATGAAATTTCACACTTTATGTCAGAATATTTTGTCAAGGAATGCCAGTGGATTGTCACATAAGCTGGTTGTCTACTATCTCATGCTTTTTAAGAAGGAGAGTCATAGGGATAGATTTAAATTAATGTGTTTTTAGTCATTCTCAAATGTATATGCCTTCAAGTAAAACTATGATGAAGAAAAGGCAGAAATAACCAGTGCATATGTGAACTTAATAAATACATTTGTTGATGATGGTGATGGTGATGAAGATGACAGTGGAAATGGAAATGTGATTTTCTTCATCTACAGAAAGCCTTCAAATCCCTCCCCTCTGCACATAAAGCTATTGATTCATTTATTTTTTTACTGAAGTTTGTGATGATATAAGATTAATCAGAATACAAAGTATCTCAAAGTAGAAGTACACTGAGTAGTTTCTAGATGGAAGTTGATTGACCACATTGCTATGAGTTGATTTCAAAAAGAGGTGTAAAATGAAATGCCAAAATAAATCAAAGAGTCAACTAATCCTCATATAAGGGGCACCACTGACTTGAGTTTCATATTACATCAATCCTTTTATTTAATAGTCTCAATGGAAATCACTGCTGGGAGCATCAAACAAGGCAGCCAGCCAGAAATGTCATTATTCCAAGCAACATTTCTATTGCATAAAGATACCTAACTCAAACTATAATTTATTTTCAGAAAAAGCTGGTTTTACTTTTTCTGGACAACCCAATATTATGTTATTTTCCATATAGGTTGCAGACAAACATTCTTGGTTGGTAATGAATAGGTGAAAGGAAACCATTTCACTGTATTAAAACACATTTTTTTCCTCAAGAGAAAAATACAGTCTGAGATGAAGGCTAAATGAGCATTTTGCTAGGAGTGCCAGGGCCAAGTTTAATTTAGTCATTCCCACGGCCAATTAGGAATGTCCTACAAAGACCCTACCCAGCATATATTCTTTCGATAGAAGTATTCTGTGACTTCTTGTGTTATATTGCCATACTAAATTTGGCTATGTTACAAAACTGTGTGAACTAAACCTAAACTATAAATTGCATTGTTTGATCAATGCTGTGATTTGAATGTGTTCACCAAAGTTCATATGTTGGAAACTTAATACCCAATGCAGCAGTATAGGGAGGTGGGACCTAAAAAGAGGTGGTTAGGTCATGAGGGTTCTGCTATCATATGTGGATTAATGTCCTTATCACCAGACTGCATTAGTTATTGCCAGAAGTGCTTGTGATAAAAGTGAGTTCTTCAGCCACCACTTGTTCTCTTGCTCTTGCGTTCTCTTCCCCTTCTGCCTTCTCTCTTGGAACAACAAAGCACAAAGGCCCTCACCAGATGCTGGCACCATGCTCTTGGAGTTCCCAGCCTTTGGCTTCATGAGCCAAATAAATATCTATAGTTTACAAATTCTCAGTCTCTGGTATTCTGTTAAAGGAATATAAAATAGATTAAAACAGTCAGTAAGTAAAATGCTTATAGATCATCAGGTAAATCTAATTAAGTACTTTAAAATTTAGAGTTCCATGCGTCTGCAAATAATGACATTATCTTCTTTTTTAATTTGAGAACATTCTATTTTACACAGCTTTTGAATCACTGAGTCAGTAAAAGTGTTATCATTTTTTCAAACAGGAAGAGAACATGTTGAAGGGATAAATCTTCCCTAAGCACTGATAAATGCGTGAGTTTCCATTCTAATTATAGATACTGTTTATGTGTTTCTCCTTTCAAATGTGATTGCTATAAGGTAAAGACATCGAAGGATAACATTTTATACTACAACCAATAATTTTTGCATTACTTAACTATCCAGTGTTGATTTTTCAAATGCCAACAACTTAAAAGTCAACGTTTTTTTCTTCCTAGATGAGTAAAATAATTCTCTTTTAGATTTATCTAGATTTGTGAAGACTTTTTTATTATAATTATTTGTTTTAGAAACTGAAGTAGAGCTTGAGGATATTTTAAAAGAACACCAGAATACCTCATAATAGAGTCCCTAGCCTGATATGCTAAACAGGATTTAACAGCTTTTATAGAGTATAAATTTTTGCTGTATACTTTAATATGAAATTCATGCATGTGATGATATACAGATTATCCTTTAGAGAGGTTTCATAAAAACATGAGAGGATATAAAATGCAAAAAGGTAGGGAAGCAGTAAGTTTACCCCAGTGGACCAACTGCAAGAGAACAAAAAGTAAAAGCTGAGGGGATAATGATAAGATAATGCTAAGAACAATTAGCAAAGCTATGACATATAGTTAAAGTGCGACTACCACACCACTGAACAGTAAAATATAGTTGGTAGAATCTGAGATTGAAGAAATATTTTTAACTTCATGTATCAACTGGTCTCAAAATTACTGGACATTACAGAAAATAGTAAAAAGACTTCATTTACTGCTCACCCAATTGTGGTCATAGATTTTCAAACACCACTATGTGTATTTCTGTTAAAAATGTTAAGGAACATTTATTTATATTATCTGTAACCCTCATATTTTAGGGAAGCATACTTGAGTATATAGAGTCTTTCTTTCTTTCTTTCTTTCCTTTTTCTTTCTTTCTTTCTTTCTTTCTTCCTTTCTTCTTTCTTTCTTTCTTTCTTTCTCTTTCTTTTATTTCTTTTTTTTCTTTCTTTTTGATACAGAGTCTGGCTCTATCACCCAGGCTGGAGTGCAGTGGTGCAATCTCAGCTCACTGAAATTTCCACCTCCCAGATGCAAGTGATTCTCCTGCCTATGCCAGGGATTACAGGCATGTGCTACCATTCCTGGCTAATTGTTGTATTTTTGGTA
This sequence comes from Plecturocebus donacophilus, assembly GCA_004027715.1. NCBI lineage: Eukaryota > Metazoa > Chordata > Mammalia > Primates > Pitheciidae > Plecturocebus > Plecturocebus donacophilus. Next base: position 117,835 of record PVKP010002355.1, read on the forward strand.
GAAATGGGGTTTTGCCATGTTGACCAGGCCGCTCTCAAACTCAGATTTATCATTTTAATACGTTTGGAGACCCATTGTCTATCACAGAGCATCTATAGCAAATTACTTAAGAACATGCATGCTGGAGCTAAACTGTTGCGCTTAAGTTTAAGCTCAATTGCTTGCTAATAATGAAATTCTGGACAATTTTCTAAAACTTTTTGTGGCTCAGTTTCCCAATTAGTTATGTATAAGTGATAATAATAGTGTTCACTTTACAAGCTTGTTATGAGGATTAAATGAGATGATACATATAAAACAGTAAGAAACAGTGCCTGGCATGCATTACACTGTCAGTCAGTGTCAGCTATTTGTGGTTACTATGAGCTATAAACTAGTCTACATACTGCTTCATGTTGAAATAATGAAGGAAATTATTCACGCACAAAATCATTCAATAAATATTTGGTGAGTACCTACTAGGTATGTGTAGTACCTAATGACCTAGGCTGTGTCATTAATTGAGTAGATTAGAGCAAATCCTAATGTCAGACCCAAAAGCTTTCCAATCACAGTTGCTCTGCAAAAGAATTTGGCAACAGATTCTGCCATGTATTTCATCCTTATCACCGAGAAATCAGCTGTGTTCTTTGGCTTCAAAAGATGGGAAAATAAGAAAATGCTACTGTGACTTTTCTAAGATTCATGTAGGTATTTCTGTTATATTTTTTAAAGTCTTTAAATTTAATAGGAATTTAACTTATTAAAACAGGAGACTTGTTGAGATGGGAGATGATCAAAGTCTAGCACATGAAAATGGTATTAAATCAATGAATAATATATCCAAATTATGGCTCAATTTGCAAAAGTTAAGAAAACATTCATTTCTTTACTCCAAAGCATTTCTTGAGCTTCTTGTTTGTATGAGTCACTGTGGTAGGACCCAAAGATACAGACACAAACAACCAGAAGCCTTGCTCAATAATAACTACTGGTAGAGTGAGAATGTCTTATAACAAATTAATGACAACATACCTTGTTGTTATGGGGACAAAGAGGAGGTGGACAGAAGAGAAAAATCCCCCAAGAAGATCAGGAACATTTCCAATGAGAATTTTTTATTAATTTTATTAATAAAAATAATTTTATTAATCTTAAAGGATGAACGAATTTTCCATAGCAAAGAGAGAGAAGAAAAATTGATGTCAAGAGAGAATACTCTTAAAGGAAGAGAAGGCAATGGTTTGACATCTGACTTGAGTAAATTCAGTCTTAGATTGGTAGGATTTTGTTAATGAGTATAGAAATATAACACTAAATTTCAGGTAATAGAATGTAATTATGAGTCATCAGAAAGTGCATGTTATGTAAAGCCTTGATATACATATGTATTTAAAAGATATAAAGAAACTTAAAAACAATATTTCAGGCATGGAGGAAGAAACGATACAAGTATTAGTTTGCTGAGAATGATGGTTTCTGGCTTTATCCATGTCCCTGCAAAGGACATGAACTCATCCTTTTATGGCTGCATAGTATTCCATGGTGTATATGTGCCACATTTTCTTTATCCAGTCTATCATTGATGGACATTTGGATTGGTTCCCAGTCTTTGTTATTGTGAACAGTGCCGCAATAAACATACATATGTATGTGTCTTTATAGTAGAAAAATTTATAATCCTTTGGATTGATTACTAAAAAAAAAAGAAAGAAAAGAAAAGATGCAAGTAAATAAGAATAAGGGGTGGCCACTAAGTTGGGAGAATCAGGACAAGAGCTCTCATGGAAGCTGAGAATTAAGAGAGCTTCAAGGGTAATACTGAAAACAGTGGGAAATACCAAAATCAATCAAGAAAAAGTTGTATAAGAAAAGCTATGAGTGGTTTTAGAGTAATCTTTTAGAAAGTTTATCTCTAAAGAAAAGGATATAAATAGAACAGTAAAGTAGTTGGGCATTGAATAGTGAAAAGAGGGTTATTGTTTAATGGCAATATTTAGATCAAGTGTATGTACTGAAAATAATGAGCCAGTATAAAAGAAGAAAATTCATATGGCTAATTCATATAAATTTAATTACACATTACAAAAAGCACTTGTAAAGTCATGTTTGTTCAACTAACTCCCCCTAAGTTGCCTAAGCTGGTGTGAAACATTATCCTAACTGAGGGACAGCCTGCTCAATTTACAAAGTCACATTTCTATTTGCAGCCATCAAATAAGACTTAATATCATAAACAGCTATCTCTTAGTCTTTTATTTGAAGCTAATAGTCCATTTAGATATACTCTTACAACCCATGACATAAAAAATAATCATCACATTATGGCCCCTTCAACATGCAAACTTTGGAGAATTTGAAAAAAAAAAAGAAAAATTTATTAAATTTAAGACAATTTTAATTAGCTGGGCAAGGTCCTTCATGAAGTAAATAAATGTTGAAATCAATTTTTGCAGTTCTGTAGGTGTAGTACAAGCTGTTTATTGATGGTTAAGATTTATTTGTTTAGTAAGGATTTATTGAATGCAAAAAGTACATAGATTTCCACAGAGTCATGAAAGGGAAGACAATAGCTAATAAATGTAATGCTAAAAAATGTCTGTAGAATCCATTATGCTCCATGTTGAGATTAGTTTAGGAAGTTTAGGTTGTGTAACATAAAAAAGATAGAAGTATATTTGACTCTTACATAAACGGAAGAAGTTGACAGCTGACATGATGACTTTCATAAAATCTTCAGGGACCCAGGTTCTTTCCATGTCATTTCTCCTCTACCCACAGAGTGCGGCACTGGTGCTCATGGGTAAAATAGGATGCTGGAGTTCCAGTTTTTACATTTATGTTTAAAGCAGCAGATGATAGAAAGGGGTAAAATAAAGATGTTCCCTGCCTTTTTAGGGGAAGTTCACAAAAGTTCTTTCCAACATTTTTGCATCTATTTCACCAGCCAGAGCTTAGACCCATGGTCATAGCTAGCTGGGCTAATAATAATCTAGTTAAATGGCTGTAGTGCCTAGCTTAAAAAACAAATCAGACTTCTAGTTCTGTTCCTAAGGAAAATGTATGTTAGCTATATTGGGAGGTAAATAGTAATTTCCACCATATTAAAATTTTTCAAAGCTCTTCCTTCATGATAGACTGGAACAAGAAGCAAAATAGGCACTAGGTGAATTTAGAATGGAAATAGGGTAACTTACTGGTCATACTCAAAGGAGGTTCATCTTTTCTAAATCGGTTGCCTGAGAAATCCTAAGCAAAAAGAACAAAGCTGGAGGCATCACGCTGCCCAAATTCAAACTGAACTACAAAGCTACAGTAACCAAAACAGCTTGGTACTGGTACAAAAACAGACACATCGACCAGTGGAACAGAATGGAGAGCCCAGAAATAATGCCACACACCTAAAACCATCTGATCTTTGACAAAGCTGACAAAACAAGCAGGAGGAAAGCAGTCCGTATTCAATCAATTGTACTGGGAGAAGTGGCTGGCCACGTGCAGAAGACTGAAACCAAACCCCCTTCTTACACCGTGTATAAAAATCAACTCAAGATAGATTAAAGACTTAAATGTAAAACTCAAAACTCTCAAAACCCTGGAAGACAACGTAGGCAATGCTGTTCTGGACATAGGAACGAGCAGTGATTTCATGATGCTGATGCTGAAAGTAATTGCAACAAAAGCAAACATTGACAAATGGGATTTAATTGAACTGAAGAGCTTCTGTACAGAGAAAGAAACTATCAACAGAGCAAACAAACAGCCTACAGAATGGGAGAACATTTTCACAAACTATGTATCTGACAAATGTCTAATATCCAGCATCTGTAAGGAACTTGACAAATTCACAAGGAAAAAAAACATTAAACCCCATTAAAAAGTGGGCAAAGGACATGAACACTTCAAAAGAAGACATACATGTAACCAACAAGCATATGATAAAAATTCAACATCAGTGATTGTTAGAGAAATGCAAATAAAAACCACAATTAGATACTACGTCATACCATTCAGAATTGCTATTAGTAAAAAGTCAAAAAATAACAGATGTTCGTGAGGTTACAGAAAGAAGGAATGTTTATATGCACTTGTTAGGAGTGTAAATTAGTTCTACCATTGTGGAAAGCAGTGTGGCAATTTCTCAAAGAGCTAAAAACAGAACTACCAGTCAACCCAGCAATCCCATTACTGGGTATATTCCCAAAGGTATGTGCATGTGTATATTTATTGCAGCCCTATTCACAATAGCAAAAACATGAAATCAACCTAAATGGCCATCAATGGTTGACTGGATAAAGAAAATGTGCTGCATCTACACCATTGAATACTATGCAGCCATAAAAAAGAATGAGATGATGTTCTTTGCAGGAACATGGATGGAGCTGGAGGTCAATATCCTTAGTAAACTGAGGAATTCCAAATACCACATGTTCTCACTTATAAGTGGGAGCTAAATGGTAAGAACACATGGACACACAGAAGGGAACAACACACACAGGGGACCACTGAAAAGTGGAGGACGGGAGAGGAAGAAGGTCAGAAAAAATAATGAGCACCAGGCATAATACCTGAGTGACAAAATAATCTGTACAATAAGCTCCCATATCACAGGTTTACCTATTTAACAAACCTGCACAGGTACCCCTGAACTTAAAATAAAAGTTAAGAAAAATCCGTTGCCTGGAAAAGAGTATTAATTAAATATTGTGATTATTTATTACCTTTGTTCTGTTTACAGAATTTCAATATACTCCTGGAAACAATAGAAAATAGCCTTAAATGTGGAGGGTGTAATCGTGATGTCCTCAGTGGTCCAGTGCTTGAAGGGTTAAATACAACGTTTAGAAACTCCTGAATGGCTGCTGTCAAAGAGAGAAAGCATCTGAACTTGAGTCAAACTTTCACACATGCCAGTTTTCACTGGCACATCAGCTGGTTTCCTGCAACCAACTCACTATTAAATTAACAACAAAATCATAGCTGCACCTAACCTTCATCAGCAATTTCCCTCGGGAGTTATCCAAGGTCAGTGCTCTTCCATCTTGCTACTTCATGACAGGAGTCAGCATTTTGTCATCACCCTCCAGATGGTGATGTTCAGGACCTTGGCAAGCTGCCTTTCAAAGGTGGTGAACCCTATTGAGAATAATTATCTGGATATTGAACGATATTTTTCACTCTTTACAGTTAAAGTAATTGGGAGCGATGTGGCGATGTTGGCAGAGCATTTGGCTTGCCAGTTTCCCTTTTTAGATAACTACAAGTGGAAAAATGATGTGAGCCCACTCATCTGCTGTAACATCCAGAAGAATAGTTATTGCACAGCCCTAGAACCTGAATTGGGGCCCTAAGTTCAAGAAGATGAGAAACCAAAGTGCATCCTCGGATTGAGAAAGTAGCTGTTTATTAGAGGTATGTGGCACTTGCAGGAGAAGAAACGCTGATACATTGCAGGTGACACTGGCCACACGGTGGTGTCAGCGATGTCACATCAGTAGGTCAGATGGGACTTCCACAGAAGTCGACAAGGGCTCTGACATGGCTGGCACAAAGCCAGAAGAGAACCAAATCCCATCTTGTAGCAACATAAAACCACTTTATTTCACTCTGAGCCTCACTTACTTGTATGTTTCATGACACATTTGACAAAATGCTCTGTTCATTTTAGGAAGCCATTCACATTTCTGATGGTTTCCCTGGCATCTTTCTATGATCAATAATAAAAACAGCAATGGCTAACTCTTATTGAGCTTTTACTATATGCCAAGCACTATGCTAAATTTATATTCATTTTATCTCACATAATAATGGCTATTGGCCAAACACTATCCAGTCCTGTACACTCTCCTTCTAATAGAATCTCAAGTGGGAAAGTCTAGATAAAGAATAACACCTTTATAACCTCTATCTGTTTATTCAAGAGGTACAAAAATCAATATCAGTGTAATCAACCATAGCATAGCCAAGGAACAATTTTAGAAAGAGACATTTCTAAAATATCAGAATTTCATAACATTCTGTTTTATTTTGGGTTGATACATTATTCAGGATGGTAAAATTTTCAGGTTTTTTTCTTACAGGCTTAGGTAAATCTAAATCTCTGAACTTCAGCTTAAAATATAGAAGTGATTCTTAAATCTTAAAGCTCTGGTCATCTGAGTTGTTTTTCTTTTAATAATCTTTTCTTCAAAAACAATTCCTGCTCAGTGGGAAAATTCACAGCCCCTAAATATTTATGTACCAAGGTTTCTGTTAAAGGAATATTTAAAAGCTATTGACCAGATCACTGATTTCAATGGCAAGCTATAATCATTTTGCAGATAGTAAGAAAAGAAACACATAATAACAAGGGAATAATATTAGCTATGTCTAAATGACCACATTTTCTATCTTATATACATAAAACTTCAACAAAGTTGGTAAAATACTTGTTATTTGTAGTCAACATGACCTGGGTTAAAAATGCTGTTTTGCCTTTTATCATTTGAGAAGCCCTGTGTAAACGACTCAATTTATCTAAGTTTCATTGTCCTCTGAATATCATTACTACATTGTGGATGGGTTAGAAATAATGCATGTAAAGCACAGCAGATATTTGATAAATGATAACAAGTCTTACTATCTAGTTTTAAAATGAACTAAATGATATAAAGAGTAAATCTTAAAATAAATGAACTCATAGAATAAAATGTAAACCCTTTTTAAAAGGAATTCATATTTTAGGTCCTTTAATAATGCCTATTAATATTTTCTTTTGGAATAAAAAAATGACTTATTTGATATGATTTTTCCAGAAGCAAAGAGTTTTCAGTTCAAGCAGAATAGTATTAGGCTATGTCTGATATTCTATCAAGCTATGATGAAAGGTAAAATTTAATGAAAGGAAGCCAGGAGACCCAAGTTCTTAACTCTGCTGCGATACTTCTGGAATCCTGGGCTATATTTTGTAAGACCTTGATGATCTTAATGTAAACACAGGGGTTGAATTCGATGATCTGGATGGCTTTTTCCTGCCCTAGCATTTGACAATCATATGCTTAGTATTGTGTATGAAATTCCACCAGCAGAAAGTAATTTCTTTAGCTGTATGCATTGAAAAGCAACATGGTAAAAAGAAAGGACACACAGTTTGAAGTGACTTAGACCTGAGTTCCAATCCAGCTTCACTTTCCAGTTATATGACCTTTAGCAAGTTACTCACCTTCTCTGAGGCTGTTTTCTCACTTATAAAATATCAATAATAGTGGCTACCTGCTGAGAATGTTATGAAGATTAGAGATGGTGTAGGAATTCAATAATTGAGCGGGCATTCAATTAATCATAGTTATTATTTTCCAGAGTCCTCCAATAAAATGCAAATTCATCAAGAAGGATTATTTTTGGGAATTTTTCTCTTTGCCAGGAACGTAGAGCCACTCAAAACTCAATTAAATAAATGAGAAATATAAAGTATTAGTGT
>PVKP010002356.1:0-125257 GCA_004027715.1 Plecturocebus donacophilus
GGGGAGATAGCATGGGGAGAAATGCCAGATATAGGTGAAGGGGAGGAAGGCAACAAATTACACTGCCACATGTGTACCTATGCAACAATATTGTATGTTCTTCACATGTACCCCAAAACCTAAAATGCAATAAAAAAAAAACATACTTTTATCCCACTCATGGTTCTGAAGATAGAGTGCATGTTGTCAACAATAAATTAAACATAATGTGAAGAAAATCAAATTATGGTAAAACACAAAGAACTTTAAATGCACATTTATTTGAAATCATTTACTATAGAGTCAACTGTTAAAACTTTGAATATTATAGCATATAAGTTATATTCAAAATGACTTTGAGTCACCAAAATAGTATGCATTGCCTTCAGTATATTTTCTCTTTATAAATTCAGAGCTTTGTAAGTTACATTAAAAGTTACTAATATATTAAAAGTTTCAAGATGGCACTTGTTTCCTTAAAGTCTCTTCTTAATAGAGTAAAAGAGACATTGATTTTTATATAAAGACAAAGAATCTAAGAAACAAATTAATTATACACCTTTAACAGTAAGATGCCAAAATTCTCTAAAGTTTATTATTTAATAATTAATTATAGGAAATCTATTTATGTACCTTGAAAACTCATTGAAATCTTGAAATAAGGCTCATAAGTCAATATTGGCCTTCCATAAGTATTGTATAATTGATACCAAATAGTAAATATTTAAGTAATTCAGACTGTGGGTTAACTGTCTTTAAAAACAGTCACCATTTTTTTTAAATGAATAATATTAATAGTATATCACTACATATTAACTTAGTTGGTCTCTTTCTTGCCTTACTATTATAATTTCTACTCTTAAACTTACAATATAATATTACATCTGAACAGACTTTTTTACACAAAACTCAATATCTTAGTTGATATTTTGATAAGATAAAAATTAAAGTATTTGAAATTATAAATTTTACCTTTTATGATTATTAAACTTATATTCTTACAGAGTGACAAAATGGTTGTATTTCCTTGGTCTGAATATTGTCAAAGTACACTTAATGAAATGTTTAAAGACCTTTAAACTTAGGCATAAGATCATGAATTCACAGTAAATAAACTGCTAGAGAATATTAGCTTTTAATAATGATGTTTTATAACATATCTTTAAGATAATATAAGAGTTATCAAGGAAAAAATGAACAACAGTTTTAGCTTCATACTTAAATTTAATGTATTTATGGTTTATGTATGTTTTATGTAGTTGTAAATATAGTTTTTTTCCTTTGGCCACGTAATTTTTTATTTTCCTTATGATAATAAAAAACAGTAATACTTGTGAAAAAATTTTAAACTCTAAACTGTTACTTTGGTTTTGAAATTACTGTTTTATCTTAACCAAATCAGAGACAATATAAACCTTTTTACTTCAAGGAAGAGTGGCTATTATAATTTATTTTAAATTGCAGTATTTTAACTATATTATCTTAATTATGTTAATTAAAATAATTATGGAGTAATTTCAGCTGTGTAAGGCAGAGTTGACGTTTGGTTCTTTGGAAGGGTTCATTTTCTCTGCACTATTGTGATAGTCACCTTCAGTCATACACTACATTTGAAAATTGTGGTATTATTTGTGGTTTGCAAAATTCACAATCAGTATAATGGTGAAGATTTGCTACTCTTCTTTGTTAATTAAAACTGGAATATTTTTTTTCTTCTTAATTAGGCCATCTGCAGTCCAAGTAAAATAATGTATCCTCTAGAATAAAAATTGAATGGAAGAATTTATTTAAATTTAAAGAGACACCAAATTTCCAAGCATTGACTTGTATATTAACTATAGTTTTCTGTCAGGTGTTTCATTTGGGTTACTATGTCAGAAGCTCATTCATTATTTAAATTAAAACAGTATCCCAACTCATCATAATATCTGAGGCATCAACTGTCATATTCATATTAGTATCTTTATGGTACCTTTGAGCCAAACTGTAACTTGTTTCAATGCATGTGTATGTTACACTCTGTGTAGGTATACTTAATTTTTTTTAAGATAAGGCTATTAATATTGATTACATGACATTTGTTCTTCATAGATCAATGGCTGCTTTAATATAATTTTATATTTCTGTGTTAATGTTTGCATTATAGAAGAATACTGACTAAATTTTTTCTGTATGTACTCTTGCCAGTAGGCTATAGGTCTAATGCTAGAGAAAGTAAATCTACAACATTAACTGTGCCAGAACAGCAAAGAACAACTCATCACCGCTCACGTTCAGTATCTCCTCATCGCGGCAGTGATCAGGGAAGGCCGCGTTCACGTTTACCAAATGTGCCATTACAGAGGTAGGCTTTGAAATGGGCTGTGTCCCTGACAGTACATTTTTATTACAATGCAGTGTAAATTGCTGCAAAACTAATTGAAATGAAAAAATAGTTTGATCAGATTATTTTTTTGGGAATTGTTTGTAGGCAAAATGCTTTTTTAAATTATTTATCTGACCTATGTGACAGTCTATTGTTTAATCTGAAGAAATTCCCCAAGGAGTAGAAGTTGTTTATGTCCCAGGAATATTTTTTGAATAATTGTCTTGTACTCTGTTTGCTAGTTTTCTTCCTTGTTAGAAAAAAATTGTAACAAATCAGAATTGTGGAGAGAAGCATCTTAAGAGGATAAGGTCAAGAGACAGAATGGACTTTGAAGAGATTTAGGATTGTCTCTTTGAAATACTTTAAATGCTTGGAAACATAAATAAAACATATAATGTAGTGCTCTACTTCATTTTACTCTGATAGTCATTCCTGAAATTGTAATTAATTACGCAGATGAAAATTGCTTTTTGATAGAAGTGTGAAAGAAGTTTGGAGAAATGCAGCCACAGGCAAAAAGCTCATAAAAATTTAATACTCTTAACTCATTGATAAAATAGGTTTGGTTATAATGCAAACACTTTTCAGTGTTTATTTGCATATTACTGTCAGTTCCTTCCCTTTAGTCTGTCTGCCTGTTTTGGGAAGATGATAAAGATAAGAATTTTGTAATTATTTTAGGAGTTTAGATGAAATTCATCCAATAAGAAGATCACGTTCTCCAACCAGACACCATGATGCCTCCCGAAGTCCAGTGGATCATAGAACCAGAGATGTGGATAGTCAGTATTTATCAGAACAAGACAGGTATTTGTCAAATTATGATCTCAATGTTATGAAATTTTTGTTCTGTTTTAATATATACAGATATCGTGATATAGCACATTAGAGAAAGTATCATTCAAAAATGAAATTATCTCAAGCAACAACTGTTATGATATTCTAATAGAAGTGCAATTCTACAAAATATTTGGCTAATATTGTTGTAATTATGCAATTTCTTTTACAAAATCAGAATTTATGCTTAGCTTTAAAGGTACAGCTTGTTGACTTAGATGTTGACCTAAATTATAGAAGGGAGCCTGCGTAAGCAATTTTCAAATATTTTATTTTTTGTTGGTTACAATATTTGAGGTATTAAGTAATCATAAAAATTACGTTATTTATATAATTAAAATCATTGTGGATACATGTCATTTGGAAGACAGTTAATTGCAGATTTTCTGTGATGACTTCAATAATAATGTTTCTGTTATATGCCTCTTTTCATAAAATCTCTTTCTAGAAAATATCTATAGAATACAAAATATTGAGATGGGTTCTTACGGGGTTATGTACTTAGATTAATTCTGCATTTATTTGTGAGCTAATATTTCATGGAAGCAATTACTATAAGTCTGCATTATGAATCTGTTGCTCTGCATGCCTACAGACTTTCTTCTCAAAATAACCATATACCTGTACAAGTAGCTTGATTATAAGCTCAGGATCTGAGTTAAGGTTTTATAATATCCACCTTGTTGAATATCCTCTTCTGGCGTTTTAAAGTGGAGAAACATTCAGTGAGGAGTAGGGTCATCATAGTGGTGCTGAATGATTTTTTGCCATGGAGTCAAGGACATAGAACCCAAGTAGAGCTGCTTAATCTACCTAACTGCCATCCTACTGTGGAAAGTAGTGCTGTGACCTTCAAGAATGGAATCACAATAGGTACCAGGATGAAGAGCTGCTCTGAGGAATAGGATTCCAGACATCTCAGCTTGAGTTGAATGAGGGCTATTTTATCAGCATTCATTTGGGCCACCATGAATTTAGGTGAGGAGGGAAAACACAGGGCTACTTGACCAGGGCAGTCAATATGGTGAAATTTGGATTTAGAAAAAGTACTAATTTTAAAATTTAAAAAATCCTAATCAATTATATTGTTAATTGGCTAATAAGAAACATAATATCATATTGCATTTTCAGTGGCTATCATAGACAAGAAAGCTATCATGCTTTAATTTGCTATAAAGAAATAAAAATGTTCAGGGTTCCCATTAGTATCAGGCCAAATTTATAGTATTTTTAAATGAATACTCAGTTTTCTATAATTGGAAACAGATTTCTATATCGTTTGAGGATGACTTAATTTTGTTTTGTTTTAATATTCTATAAAATTGTTTTGAATTACAATGGCAAATCAGCAACAGCTAGGATTTCAACCATAATGTTTGTACTTTATTGTTTAAATTTTTTAAATGCTTTCATGTTTATTTTTGTTTAACCTCTCAAGCAAATATGCTAGTGCAGACAATCTGGTTTCTTTCCTTTTCATGTTTTCATTGGCATACCATTGGCATAACCCATGTCTCATAACTTATCTGTTTCACTCACCACCCATCCTGTCTGTGCAGTGAGCTTCTTATGCTGCCCAGAGCAAAACGAGGACGAAGTGCAGAATGCCTACATACTACCAGGTAAATACAGGGATTTGGTAATGGTGACTGTGTGTGATGACTCTCTTTTCATTCTACTATTCTTCCATCTCTCCCTTAGTAGTATAATTATAAGCAGGTAAAATAAATTTCCCAAGTATTCGAAATTTGTTTTGTTTTATATTGAGGTTATTGAAAAGGTTCCAAATATATTTCATTTATGATTCAGGTGGACGACTATGCCATCTGTACATCCAAAAATCCAGAGACCAGTGGGCCTCTCTGGGACTGTTTACATTGCTAAAACTGAGGAACCAGTTTCTGCAATTAAAATTCTAAATGCTCACTGTGAATATACCCAACCTTCCCCCGCACATTCCTTTCTAGTCACAAAAGGTCTAATCTGTGTATGGCAGTGTCATTGTTTCATAATTGTAAGTTTGCTCTGTTTTAACCTTTTTTATTTCATTTTAAAATTTATTGTTCTTTATATTCTGTTTGCTTTTGATAACGTTTTTACCAGTTCATTTTTAATGCCTGAGCTTCAGCTTCTTTCTTGATGAAAAGTGAGGATGTTCAACCTAATCTTAACTATCCAGCCCACCAGTTTTCAGAAATGGCTGCAGTACAACCTTTCCCATAAAGGCATGTAACAATATGAACACCTCTTTAGAAGCAAGAAAAGATATAATTTTTGCTTTTAAATTGGAGCTTAGAGCCTGATGCTTTATGTTAATCTCATTACATCTTTAATTTCATATCCAAAGTAAAACTTCTTACAGATTACTCATGGAACATATTCTACAAATACTTATTGTATACTTGAAATTAATATGGAAGTTAAGGAAGTTGTAAGTCAGTGAAACAAACCAGCACATTATAATAAAACTCAAATATTTTAGCCAATGAAAAGCAAGAGGAAAAAGAAGGAAAGAAGTATAACCGCAGTACTTGGGATACAAAGGCAAAAGCATGATTTAGTATGTCTCTGTGTAATGCGTAGTTCTGCCAAATAATGCAAGCAAAATTGGGCTAATAAAAATTGTTTGAACTTTTTACACTCTAAAATTATGCTACTGATTACTGCCATGTTTGCTTAGAGTGCCACAGGAAAAAAATGAGGAAATATTAATTAGTTCTGCTTGCTGAGAAAAAAATGTAAAATCATGCAAATTGTAAAAACCTACTGAAAGTCAAAGCATGAACTATCCAGGATTTTTATTAGTTGTTCTTTTTGGCAAACAATTTCTTAATAAGAATGGTTTCTTTACTAATTCTGGAATTTTTCTCACAGTCCTATTGATGTGACTAAAACTGCAAAAGAAAAAAATGCACACTAAACAAACACACAAAAAGATCCCTGTATTTTATGCTAACTAGTGTGTGCCTGGCACTCAATGTGTGAGTATTTCTGGGACACGCACATGAGTATACCAATTATAATAGCTAAAAATATTTTTTCTTTCCCTTATTTTGTACTTGTAAAATACTATATACTAGTATATAGTTGCATAGTTGCATCATTTTATACAATCTTATCCTTAAGATTGGTGCTTTGCTAATTCTGAGCTCCATATGTCCTGTTTAATGGACTCTGTGTATTGACTTTGCATTTCCTGATTTAAACAGATACCATATTTGTATGTATGCAATTAAAAAATAGATGAGTATTCAGTGAGGCAGATCAAGTCCTGTGGACAGTACTACGACAATAAGGAAGTAGAAGCTGAGCTAGCCAAATGTGTCAGTGCAAAATGTGTGTCACCAGTGTCTCCTCCTTCCTGTCTTTCATTCTCTAATGTGTAATGTGAAAAGTATGAAGATAGAGAAAACATGAGTTCAAATATATGTATGTTTATGTATATGTAATCTCTTCTGTGTTTATATTTGTGTACTTATAAAAGCATTTAATTTCTATCTGAATAAAAATGAATGTCAAAATGAGTACATATAAATAACCACAACTTTGTATAAAAATATCAATAATATAGTTTGCTTTCATGTAAATTATTGAAATTTATTATTTATTTAACTATCAGTGACTAAAATCTAAAGCTTTCAAAATATCATACCATTTTCACTTAGGATTTTCAAAAATAAAATCTGAGGATTTACTAGTCTCCAGTAAACATAAGGAAAATAAAATTTATTTAATACCAAGCATAGTGTTAAGTATTTAATGTACTTTATGTCAATTTCCTGACAGGAATTACGTGTTATGAATATCATTATCCTGATTTTAGCGATGAGGAAAAAAACTAAGATCATTTATTTGACAACTAATACAGCAAGGATTCAAAATCATGTCTATTTAATATCTTCTGTTAAACTAGTTTTTCCAAAAATATGAAAACTCATACTATGAAGTGTTCCCCCAATAAAATATTTTGTGAGTCGAATATATTTTATAAACTTTGCAAAATGAAAGTGTCTACCTTGAAATTTAACATACACAGCATATTGAAGTCATGTTCTAAAGAAATCTGTATAATGTTTAATTCATTTTCTCCCAAATTATTTAATTGCCCAACTCTTTTTTGGTAAAATGTGTCCTGAGGAAGTGGTACTACAGAGAAAATGCTGTAGTTGCCTTATTATATCCTACTGTGTCCTAGATATTGTATACATGTTATCTCATTGAATTCTCACCATACCCCTCTGAAGTGGATGTTATTTCCCACATTTTGTGAATGTAGAAACAGGCTTGTAGAGTTAATCGAATTATCCAGATCACAGCCGATAAGTGACAAAGTCAAGGCAGAAACTTGAACATTCAGACTATAAATGTTGTGCTGTTTTCTAGCTGTTTCCCATTCTATGTTGATCCCATTCTTGAAAAAAAATATCATTTTTGAAACAATGCTTAGAAAAGTTTTATAGCAACCTATTACTAAAGATAGATTTGCCTGAGGTTAAGAGTTGAAAAGAAGACTCTACGTCAAGAAAGGAGGCTAAATTCTTAGTTTCAGTAAAATTTGTCCTCGGTTTGTGCTTAAAAATGGGAAGGCAAAGGCAGGCAGATCACTTCAGGTCAGGAGTTTGAGACCAACCTGGCCAACATGTTGAACCCGTCTCTAATGCTTAAAAAAAAAAAAATCCATTTTTTAACTGAAGCTTTAAGGGATTTCCTTTGATTTGATCATTAGTATAAATATGATTAAACCAGTGAGGTGTTTGATGTTTAGGAAGTCTTTGATAAATGTTTATTCCCTTTCTTCTTGATTATGCTTTACTGCTAACTGAAGTAGATGGTGGATTTTCATAATTAATAGTTAAATGTATGGAACATTATTAAATGACAAAAAAATAAATAATTGCCTGGACCTAGTTTGTCCTTTATGGCATAGACAGTCCAGAATCCTTTAATAGATTTTTAAAGGAATCAGGTGCCATTGGGTCAATTTGCTGCTGATTCAAAATCCATATTTTGGTTTACATCTAATGCTCATCTCACCCTTCTTCCAATGGTAAATTTCCTGTGTTTGGGCCTGGATCCAGACAGAAGCCGATTAAGTAGAAAATAACTTGCTCCTCTGGAATCACTTCTTGGCTTTTTGCTCTTTTGTTTCTTTGCTACAGTCTGGTACTATGACCAGCCTTGTCCCTGGAATGCTGGTCAACCCTTTGTTTTGTTTTAGAACATTAACTCTTTTAGTCATATTTTAACTGCCAAATTATATAAAGTATTGATTTTTACTTTTAGCTATAAGTTTACTTCCATAGAAGTAGGAATAATATTAAATCAGGGATTAAATAGCACAGTTAAATATTGACCAATAATTCATAGAGTTTGGTTAGCAGATATTTTTGTAATTCAGATAATTAAATAATAACTTTGAGTATCTTATGAAGTCAAGTGTCTATGATTTCGTATTTTAATAATTGTAGTCTTCCCTTCAAATAGTTACTGTGGTTCTTTTGAGAAAAAAGACAAAAGATTTATCTATATAGTTTTATAGGCCTCCTAGTTTCTGAATATCTTAATAAAATTGGCTTTATATATATATATATTTGCATGTTTGTGTTGCTCTGTTCCAGACATCTTGTTAGGCACTTTAAAACATTACCTCCCAAGATGCCTTTATTACAGAGCAGTTCTCACTGGAATATTTACAGGTAAGAGCCATAACAGTGAGTCCCACCCAGTTATAAAGTAATTCCTAATCCCTTGCCTACTAAAAATAGAAAATTCACATTCTAATAAAACATTAAATAGAAAATTTACATTCTAATAAAATATTTTCTCTTGAAATAATTATACAATAAGAAACATCAAATTAATGATATCTAAAATCATTTTAACTATAAAACAGTGCTAGAATAATTATCTAAATGAAATCTAATTCAAATATCAAAATTCTAGTTACTTTGTTATTTGTATATTGTTGTACTTATTGATTTAATTATTTATTTTATTTTTGTGTAATTTTGACTTGTGAAGCTCAATTCTGCCTGCACATACTAAGACCAGATCAGTGACTAGACAGGACATTCCCTTTCATCATGAATACTTTAACTCAAGAGTATTGAGATTTACTGATGAAATACTGGTTAGGTAAGAACATATGGAAGTGGTATCTTCCGTTTCCCTTGTCTATTGTTGTGAACCAAAAAAGTTGAGTTGTACAATTATTTCTCCTCTGATGTCCTTCATTTTGTTTTGGTGTGGCATCTGTTCTTGGTAATGAAATTTTAGGCATTTTGTTTTAGTGCTTTCTGTATCCAGTTTTTTTCATAAGTAGGTGTGATTTAGTCTCATTTTTCAGTCTGAGACACTTCTAAAAATTATGCAAAGCAATTTAAGCATAATCTTTGTTTAGTTTCATTTTCTAAACAAAATTTTACGCTGTCATTCTGTCAACTCTCTCACACCCTTATGAACTGAATCCCAGTGATTCTACATTTTGTGTAAAGGGGACATTATTTTATGCTTTACTCTCTAACATGGTCTTCCTTTCTTTGTTTTCTCTGTCTTTCTCTTCTACCACTGGATGCAATGCACTGGCACTAGTGAACTGCAGCCCTTTCTTGACAGGGCTAGGAGTGCTAGTACCAACTGCTTGAGACCAGATACTAGTTTGCATTCACCAGAACGAGAAAGGTATAAAATAAAGACTTTCTTAATTTCTTATCATTTGTACTGGTGATTTTTTTCAGTCATTTTGTTTTGTTTCGTGAGAGCCTCACAGGTTTATTCACTCATGTTCACTTTGCTAACTGTCTACATTTCCCCCTCCCTTATTATACATGTCTATGTAGAGATATGCGTATGTGGATAAGCCCAAGGGTACACATACACATATTTCTATGAATGTTGTTGCAAATAGTGTGATGTAATTTGTAACTGCTTCTGGCTGCTGCTTTTCCTCTTTTGTTGCTGTTTAGTTGTTTTATTGACACAGTATTCAGGAAGCCTTCAGTATGCTGATAATGTTATAAGGTCCAGTGAATTATCCCAAGGGGAGGATCACTTTACTCTTAGTACCACTGATAAATAGTATTTATAGATGTAGCAACAATCTTCTATAAACTCATAACAGGATTTTTCAATAGAATACTTCCTTTGTATATCTACATTCATTTTTAATCAATCTACTCTTTGATACAGTGTTTTATATTAAATTATACTTCGACAACCAAAAATGGTATGTTAATCATAGATTTCCTGGTGCCTAACAAAAATGAATACATATATATGTACAAAGATAATATTGCTTAAAACTTTAATAAATTCTGATTTTAATTAAAACGTATTCATTGATGATGTGTTACACTGTCTCCTAGCTGTAAGCATCTAATTTTTCCATTGTGATGGAACTATTACAAATTGCTATCTTTTTTTAATTAGAAGGCATTCAGAAGAAATTTGCATACTACATAGTTACAAATCCTGAAGAAAAAATATTTAGTTGTACTAATTAATGTAATCTACTTCTCCTTCTTAGGGGCTACTTAAAGCTTTTCTTTAGATATATTTCTAATCTGAGTCTATTCAGTTATTTGAGATATTTATTTCTGGAATTGAACAATAGGTGCAGGTGTACATATCTTTTTTTAGTGTCTTAAAAATTTACTTTTAAATTGTGTATTATTTTATATTTGTAAAATTTGTAATAGAATAAAGTGAAATTTAATTTCTATTTTGTTTCCCTTTACTATTGTAATATAAATTTCAGTTGATATGATTATATACTCTTCTAAAATCACAATTGGAATTGTTTTATCATTCCCTTTTGTCATATATAACCCCCCTAACTAATTACAAGAGTAGCAGGAAAATTTTAAAATACGTTTAGTTATTATTTTCTTGCATGTTTCTGGTTAGTATTAAAACAAGGATAGAAGTTCTCAGGTCACTGGAATCTTCTGACCATAGCACCCTGACATTTTTAATATTATCCATATCAGTGCTATCTGATAGAGATATAATGCAAGCTGATAGTTTAATATTTTCTAGTAGCCACACTAAAATGATGAAATTAATTTTAATTTATTTAACCTAGCATATTCAAAATATAATTTTCACATGTAATTATTATTAAAAACTATTAGTGAGATATTTTGCACTCCCTTTATTATAGTATAAGTCATAGCTACTAAGGATATTTTGTACTTGCAGCATATCCCACAATGAACTAACCACATTACGGGGCTCAATGGCTTCATGTGGCTTCTGGCTCTTGTATTGGACAGTGTAGGTCTATTCTTATGGGGAAGCCTGTCTAGCATATGTTCCCTTGTGACACTGAAGCCACAGAGTTTATAAATCTCTATGTTGGTAAATTTAATCTCTGAGATAATATCCTTAAAACAGGTCAACCGTAGACAATCTAGGGACAGTTATTGCACAGGTTGTTGTAAAGTCCAAGTAAGTGTACTTACCTTGAAGAGAAGAAGAAAGCATATCATTGAAAACATATATTCGCCCTACAGATTGAATAAAAAGGAATGTTTCATTTAAAAACTCAATGAAACAAGTCTTGGTATTATCAGTGATCTTTAGTTTATTGGGGTCACTTTCTTGCCAAGAAAAACAACAATTATTTTACGTAATGTAAAATAAAACTTAGATAAGTTTTCATCAAGTAATTACAGAAGCTGTAGATGCTTTGTGAACATGCCTATGAAGCAGCTTTAAAACGAAAGATAACATTACCAAGAGTGATGACTTTGTTATCCTTGGAGAATGTGTCTAAAACCCTCAGTCAGTATGCGAAGAGTAGGACAAGGAGGCTTAGAGGGTTTTCCAGGCTACTTAATTTCTCTTATTGACCACAGGGCTTCTTGTATTAACGTCTAACCTACATAGTAGATAAAATGTTAGAGCAAATGTTTTAAAGACTTAATTTTATATTCTTAAGAGATGAGCATTATTTCTACAAATTTTTGAACTATGTGTGATCAAACGATTTGATTATTCTAACTCCTTTTGATTAACATTTACTGCTGTTATACCAGCTTAACTTCTAATTTTTGAAACAAGTTTTCTGTTAAGATAAAGGGTGAAATTGTTGAAGCACACTTAGTACTCAATATCATATTTTACTAACGATTCAGAAGATAAAAGAGCAGCATTCTTTTCCCGAAGGAACGAAAGCCATCAGATACACCTATCTTTTCTCCCTAGTTGTATGGTTTGGCCTACTTTAACAGATGAGTTTTGAATAATGCATGTAAAAAGTAGTTTGGAAAGGAAACCATTTTAGTTTAGGCAGCACCTCCATTTCATGTTCTGTTGATTACACAAATAGAAAAAATGCTTATGGGTTACCATGATTCATTTAATTATTCCAATTCAATTATGCTTCATAAATTAAGAAACTTGAGAATTATTATTTTTAAGAATAGATAATTTCTCATTTATATCTTCCTATTCCCCTTGCTTCCCTGATTGGTAAAGAGTGAGTTACAGGCCTGCTATTAACCTTTGCTTTTCTAGGTTTTCAAACAAATTATGACTTACGTGTTCAGAAGCAATGATTTTTAGGGCCATTTTTCTGAATAGTTATATTCTTCCTTGGTCTTTCAGAGCAATCATATCCTTGATGAAGACTTATGAGAGAGTAGTGTATGACTTACCACCTGCATTTTTTACCTTCTAGTAATTCCTGCAGTCTGACGTCTACTCATTCCTAGTGCTCTATAGCTGTGCTGAAATTCTTCTGTGGTTTACATTGGCTCCCAAGTTGTTCAGCAGCATCTGGCAACATTTTCCATTAGCCACCCTGCCACTTGAATCTATCCTCCATTAAGTACCTGTACAGACTTCCTTAAGCCTTGTTATTATGTCTCCTTTGAAGGCTTGTCTTACTCCCCTGTCCCATAAAGATAGTATTTCCCTAGCTCCACCCCCGATTTTCCTCTTTTGCCCCACCCATGATGTCCTGTTCCTTAAATTTTATTTCTATAAAAGGTTCCTACTCTAATATATATGAAGATAACCTCCACTGTGATTGATCAGGCACTACCAGGCCTAAATTTCTAAATGGTGATGTCTAAATCAACTTCATTATCTCCCCTTTTGCCCCTTTACGGCAAAAATGCTTCCTCTTTGTAAATTTTCCTCTCATTTTGTAGTTTTGACATATAATCAGCCACATACTCTGGAACTACTTGTCTTCCTGCTCCTTTATAAATTCAGTCACAATAAATTCAGTCAATTCCTTCAGAACAAGTCCCTCACCTTGATTATATTAATAGCCCTTCTCCAGTTCCAGTAACTCTTCTGCTCCCATTAATTTTCTTAAGTTCTAATAGTTGTTATTATCTTATATCTCATTTTCTATTAAAATTAAAATATTCTTCCTTTTTACTCTGATTAAAAATTCTGCTCATTGTTCAAAAATGCAGGTTAAATGCCGTATCTTTGTAAAGCCCTTCTTAACCTCCTCCCCGATCCTTGGTCTCCCCACCAACACACGTACACACTTCCCTTTCTTTTGCCAGTCAGAATTACTTACTGTCTTTTCTGGGCCCACGTAATTTTATACACTTCTATTAAAATACATTGTATTTTACTTAATATTGTAGTATGTTTGTGCCTTCTACTATATTGTGATATTCTTCCACTATATGGTGATATAGTGGAAGAAACACACTAGGCCTAAGGGAAAGGAAGTTCTTGGCTAAAAATCAATGACTATATTGAATTGAAATAGATACCATAGATCTTGTTTCAGAGAATAACTACCAGTAATAATTAAAATAAGTTAAATTTAGTGTAAAACAATATTGGTAAAAAATTTGTAAGGACTAAAATGAATAATGAGAACAGTCAATAAAAATACATATGTGTATAATCAGTTATCTCGTGTGGTTTGGTTTTTAACATTAAAATTTCTTATTGAGGGCAGGAATAATATCCTGTTTCTCTTTTCCACCTTTAGTGACATTATGCATTTTTTACTTGTAAATGTTTCACTTGGGGATTTTAGGGACTTAAGAAACACCCACTACTTTTCACTCTCAGATTTGGATTGAGCTGTGAGTTAGACCTAGGTACTAGAAAGTTAGACACTATAAATACTTTGAACAGAATTTAAAGCTCTGGCTTTGAGTCTGTAAGATGGCTAATAACTAATCCCAGAATCAGCCAGATTCACTGAGCCACATAAACTTCTGTTACAGGGTCAAGCCTCAAATCTCATCACTGCTTTATAAGTTTGTTTGTTGTGCTGTTTGCAGGCAACAAAATTTGGAAAGAGGAATACAGAAAGGGCTAAGTCTTCTGTGCCCAATTCTTTATCATAGTCACCTATCATATAAGCTACTCTTTCTTCCTTGGGGTGCAATGAGGAAAGGCTTACTTGAATGAATTTTCCTCAAAATGGAAACATGAGATTTAAGGAAAAAGAAGTTTCTACCTAAAAATTAATAGTTATATATTGAATTGAAATACATATTATAGATCTTGTTTAAAATAAAAATATCTGTGTTAATTAAAATAAGTGAAATTTAGTTTAAAATAATATTAAGGAAAAAAAATAAGGACTAAAATGAATAATGAAAACAGACAATAAAACTATATGTGTTTAAAATCAGTTATCTCATTTGTTTTGGTTTCTAATGTTATAATACCTCATACATATTTTTAATTTGTGCTATTTATAGATTGAAAGATTTATATTTCCATATAATGTCTTTTTTAGAAAATTAAGCATTTTAGCCATGTTCTGCCAAGAGATATACACCATTAAAAGATGTGTACATATGCAAATATAGGTATTAATAACTCATTTAAACACACATATACACTTGTTTTAAATTTTATCAATGCCTGAGGGAGAGGGAGAGCTACAACATACGTATCATTTCATTGCTTTCTAAGGCCTATCTTTTCTCAGTCCCCTCATTATCAATAGCACTGTTTATTTCTTCGTTAAGGTTCTCATTATTCCTATCCACAAAGCCTATAGCCTTAAATCATTATTTACTTAAACATTCACAAATATTTATTTATTCTGTGCTATGCATAATGGATATAATAGTCAAAAAAAAAAAAAAGCCCCACTGTTTTTCCTTTTTTAGGGAGTTCACAGCCTGTTCATTCAATCCTATAACCTTCAGAGTGATCTTTCTTCTTTTCTTCTGACCACAGTGAAAGGAGTGGGCTCCCAAGAAATAGGTGTTCCTCAATTAATGAATTTAGAGTACCTGTTACTAAAGTACTCATAATTTACTGAGGTAACTAAGCAATGAACTTTTAGGTAGGCTGGTTTGGAAGTACAAATCAAGAAAGGTCTAGTTTAGTTAAACGTTATTATTAAAATCTCCAACATAGCCTGCCATATTAGCTTGTAAAATGAAAATAGAAATGAAAGTTGAAGCTATATATATTTCTCAATAACCAGAGTTGGGAAGAGAGAAAAAGATTCTAATTTTGGTTATTCTTTGTAATAGGAAAAATAATAGAAGTAGCACCGATTACAAAAAACATATAAAATATGCTAGTATAGTTAAAACTTACAAATATGTGTTATTAAAACTTAAGTAACATCTATTCTAAGGACAAAAACTTGGATATAAATTGATCCTGCTCTCCTTGTATACACTTTATATGGGAAAAAAACAGATTTCTTATATTGGTACTACATATCAGCATATTCAGAAGGACTTTGAGTGTACAAATATACATGTATTAAGCCAAATATTTGTTTAAAATTACCTTTTAATCGCTTGCATTCACAACTGCTTGTTTCCAAATGTACATGTTTCTCCTTCATAGCTTTCACTGCATGTTTCATAATTATGCCATTTTTACTTGCTTTTTCTTTACTTTTATGTTTAAATAAACACAAGGACTGGAATTTTGCCCTAGGAAGCAAGGTTATTCATAACTCTTATCAAGTTAATATTATTACTTCACAGAAAAATACTAAGTCTAATATTTGTGTTTTCAAATAACACCAAAAATTTTAACACAGACTGAGTATACCTTAATGTAGAAAATGCTGTAGTTGTAATTGTTTTCCAATTATTTTAGAAATGTTTTTTATTTTATCTATAAAACAAAAGCCAGTAAACTGAAAATAAATTTTTAAAAACATTCAGATTGGATTGACCAACCCTTTAAATAATTTGAAAGAATTAAATAATTTAAAATGAATGCAAAGTGTTATTTTATAAACATTAATCACATTTAAGAGGATGTTCTACACATTTTTATCTTCTGCTCAGAATCTGCCTTTCAATATCTTCACTTGCTTCATGACTTCTTCAAAGCCTGACTTGAATCATGCCAAGTTTGTCTATTTAAGATTGATTAAAAAAAGGCTTCCAGAGGACTTCAGAATTAAGTATCTGATGACCTCGCATATCCTAAGTGACAAAAGCCCTTTGCTGTGTTTGGCCAGATGGTCTAAAATATTCAGTAAACCAAGTTATATCTGGCAAGTTTTCAAAAAGAAAACTTTTTTTTTTTTTGAAATGTTAGGACTAGACTCCCTTGGATAATTATAAAATCTTATACCTAAATGAGTCCTTTAAGACTATTCAGTTATTCCTTCTTGCATATAAGAAAGCCAATATCTAGAGAAAATTACCCTGTTAGAATTCATATACAATAAATAAAAAATGTTTAAATGTGGCCCATTCAGTGTCTTATCTCCTCAGTTTTAACTAGATGTTTGAAATTTGTGGCTGAATCTAAGGGTAGTTTAACACAGACAGAATCTAAGGGTAGTTTAACAAAGGAATGAACCAGTTTTGTAACATTTGTTTACCTTTAATCACAAGAAAAGTATTATTGTAAATGCTGAACTAAAAAGCAACCATTTAACCAATTAAGACATATTTTTGCAAATAGAAACTCGTGAAACTAAAAAAAAGTTAAGGCTAATTTATCATTTCATATATCTATGTTCTTTACTTTTATTTATCAGTACCATTTATTTACAGCTTTTAATGTTCAGTAGTTAGCCCTGTGGTTTTTGACAAGAAGACTTAAGAATTCACTGGTAGCTTTCCCTTGAATTATTTCTTCATGTCATTGTTTCAGTACTAAAGAAGATTTTTATTTATTCCACTTAACTGTATTCTTACTTTGTATTAAATCCTCACACCCCCACCTTTGCCACTCTACCCAGTAATTTCAAGGCCTGGTATCACATAATCATTGGTAGCTGATTAAGCCTATTTATTCAAACAAGCCAGATTCTTAAAGATGCATCTTTTACAACTTAAAGTTACATTAATATTTGTATGTTTATAGATAAATATGCACATAGAAGCACATTCTGGAAGAAAAAAACTGCACTTATTAGGTAGATTCCAAACATCTTTCCTAATAAATTGTTTCTTTATTCACTTGTAAGATTACAGGTTTTAGGTTCTTAAAGTATTATAACTTATCTTTCTAAGGCTTATAATAGCAAAGATTAAATATGGAGCAAAGAATCTATACTTTGCCTTTATGGGGTGCTTTTCCAGTCCTGTTGTTCCATGTATTCTTTTATTTTAGGAGTTACTAAATGTCCTGTTTTTTCCTGTCTTGTTCACTGGGCAAACAGGGGTAGATGGTCCCCCTCCCTAGATAGGAGACGACCTCCTAGTCCCAGGATTCAAATCCAGCATGCGTCTCCGGAGAATGACAGGTACTAGTCAACTCCTCCTCACAGACAAGTGGCTTCTAGAAGTTTATAGGCCACCAAGTGAAGGATAACCAAGAGGAATGTTGAATGTGATGTGCTTTTTTCCAGGCGCCAGAGCCAGATATGTTTGATGTAGCCAACTCTAGTAAAGCACCTCAGAATATTTACTGAAATGAGAATAGCATGCAAATGGCATAGTTTAAACACAGTGAAGTCAGGATCCATTGAAAGAATATTCTGTTTTGAAGAGAATTTGAGTATGTTTTGAATTTCTAGAAACAAATTTAAATACTGTTTTTGTTTACAAGTGAATAAATAAAAATTCTCAGGTGCTTTAGAGTATATTAAAATCTGTCACAGAGCCTATTGTTTGTTATATTGGTTGATGGTTTTATCTCAGTTGTCTTGTTTTGCTGCTGTGTAAGCTTGTTAACAATGAAGTTTAGGCTTTGTTATATTAAGAAATGTCTGTCTTATAAAGTAAAATACCTGATTTTATATATTTTATAAATATTCTATTGTTAAACATAATATTGTCCAGGGCCAAGGGGTTAGTCCACAAGGTAGGTTTTTAAAAATAGCATCAGTGCTTTGAATCCACTTTATGCTGATATGTCAGAAGTGCCACAACATATATTTTCCATTACTTTGTTATTCTTCTCAATTTGAAGTTGTCCCAGTTTTCCTATTTTATGGTGTTTATACATATAGGCCTTATCTGTAATATGTTTTCCTGACTGGTCACAAAGGTTTTTGGGTGTTTGAGATGCTTCTCTTCTCGTGTAAGCAGAAATTCAGCCTAAAAACATTGGTAATATTTATTCAGCAGATAAGTAGATGTAGTATCTCAGAAGCAGAAAAACTAGTCATATAAACATATAGATTTTTTTTTAGTATGTGTGTGTATGGCAGAGTAATTTGAGCCCTAATTAAGTGTGATACAGTTTATTTTCTGTATTTGTAAACAATCAAGATATCCTCAGGATTTTAGCTTGAAAGAAAAAGGAAACACTTTGACCAAGAAAAAGTTAAGGTTATTTTACAAATATTGGAAAAGACCACAAACTGATCTTTTACGAAGGTTTCAGGAACATTTAGCATCTTTTAATCTTTGAGATACTTGCCTCAATATGATTTATACTTACATATTTGGAAATTAAATGTAATTATTTCTGCTACTGTCTGATTTCTAGGATAGAATTTCTGGGACTAGAAAAACTAGTCACTAATCTAAAAAGTATTCCAAGTATAAATAAAGTCTTTTCGAATAAGAACATAAAATAATTATGTAAATTAAATAAAAATTTATGTCTATATTTGCTACTCATCTAGGTCACAACAGTGATTAAGATAGACAAAGTCCTGGCCATCAAGGAACTTAGAATTTTCTTTTAGAAAAGATAATTCTGTGCCAGGCATGGTAGCTCACACCTGTAATCTCAGCACTTTGGGATGCCAAGGCCAAGTGGGGAGGATTACTTGAGCCCAGGAGTTTGAGACCGGCCTGGGCACCATAGTGAGACTGCCTCACTGCAAACAATTTGAAAATTAGCTGGTTGTGGTAGCACATGCCTATAGTCCCAGCTACTCAGGAGGATGAGACAGGAGGATTGTGTGAACCCAGGAGGTCAAGGTTGTAAGCCATGGTCACACCACTGCATTCCAGCCTGGGCAACAGAGTAAGACCCTGCCTTCCCTCCCACCCGCAAAAGAGAAAAAAGAAAAGGTAATTCTAGAAAACCTTTATATGTATTCCAAAACAAATAGTAGATTTCATCTTCTGTAGTGACTGAGTATAGGAAAATTAAACATGATGGTCTTTGTAATGAATATAAATGTAAGTTTTTCTGGGCATTGATTAAGCATACTGGAAAATAATACTTTCAGTTCTTACATACATGAGATGTTATTAGCTTCATTTAGTGGTATATGAATTATTCTATTTGATTGTCTAGATTGTATATATAAGGATAGATTTGGGGAACAGAAATGATTCTTTTAGATAAGATTATTAAAATAAATTCTTATTAAATACATAATTTTGAATATATATTTTGCTTTTTTATGATGACTTATTTATAGATAAGTCCTATGTTTGACCAAAAGAAATATATTTTACATCTCTTGACACTATTATTTATTAGTGTAGAGAATAGAAAATTATTCACAATACAATTTCATTAAAATACAAGACTAATTTGTACTTATAAAATGAAAGAAATTACGTCAACTAATGCTAAATTCATAGGTTACCATGTCAACCACTTGGCAAATCGTAGTGAACACTGGTATTTCATCTCTCATCGGCTTTACTTACTCATTCAGAAGTTTCTACCAATTTCTAAATGAAGTAAATATGCCATCAGATTTGGATATAGTGAATGTTCATAAGAATTTGGGCATTAGGTGACTTTTGTTGTAGGACACTGGTGTATAAATGACAATTCATCATTTATATGCTGGTGTATAAATGATAATTCACCTTTGGATATCTTGTTTGGGCATTGGTGACTTTTGTTGTAGGACACTGGTGTATAAATGACATTTATCATTTATCTAATTTGGGCCTTAGGTGACTTTTGTTGTAGGACACTGGTATATAAACGACATTTATCATTTATACACTGGTGTATGAATGACATTTATCATTTATACACTGGTATATGAATGATAATTCACCTTTAGGTATCTTGTACCAGGGCCATAGTTAATTATTTTGAAAATAACATTGTAATACAGAGCATATATTATTGCTTAAGAGAGTTCTCCAGTACATTCAAATAAATCAACAAGCATTTAGTTGCCCTCTTGTTTGCACAGCATATATGTTTACACAGACACATAATTTTTAGTCAACCGTTTCTCAATCATTTAACTTTAATAGTAAGCATTCTGAGTTTTATCTCAAGTGATACCATAGTTTTCTTGGAATTAATATGAAGATAGGTTTATCTAGGAACATTTTCTAGATGTTGAGGAAATTTAAAACATTGATGAAGAAAAAATACATAAATTTGTAATTTCAGGGGATGTTTCTGATTTTAAATTTGCAGTGAAAATTTCCTTGTAGTTTTATTTCTAAAAATGTTGACATTTAAAAAGTCATCATCCCAATAACAAAGTATCTCTTTGTAAACAAAATTATTTTAATACATGAAAATTCTAATGAAACTATGTATATACATCATTCTATGAGTTTTAATTAGATTAAGTTGTACCTTGAAATTATTCAAAATTTGTAAATAGCCAGTTAGATAAAATATATTTTAATATGGCCCTGAAGCATCAGGGTTCTGAGTTTAGTACTTACAGTTTAATCAGTTGTCCGTATGGATGAAAGGCTAGTATAAGTTATTAGTGAATTCAACTTTAACTATTTTGATAAGTGTTTTATTCAAGAAAATGCAATATTCTCACTGGGTACATTTTGAGGTGTATTTTACAATGTACACCTGGCTTTAACAAATCATTGGAGTTACTAACTTCAACAGTTTGATTGAGAATGGTTTGTAATCAATATATATGATTTTTTAAGGGTACAATTTAGTAGTACGTGACTCAAATACTAAAAACATTTGGTAAAATAATCCTATTTCCAAATCTTTAAATTATTCAAATAAGTAAAGCATTCCACTATGTTTAAGATTATTCCTGAGTTGTTCTGCTAAAGTAGCTCTAATTTCTTTTGCAGATACCCAAATTTGTGTAGTTTTCTATACCTATTAGTTGGTAGCAGCTACTTGTTTATAAGAATCCTCAACCAAGAGTATTAAGTGGCTTCTTTTGGTTAAAATGAATTAATCTGATTCCTTTTTTGAAAATATTTTGAGACAAATCACACAGTTTTTCTTCCAGGATTCATGGCAATTACCACATATTTTCAGAGTTAGTGTAGAACCACTTATAAGTTTAGTACATTATTTATTATTTCTTTTTGCTCTATAGTATCCTTCATTATCTGTGCTTTTCAAAAATATTCTTTCTTTGTGAACAAAGGGTACCCATGAACTAAAATATAGTGTCTGTTTAATAGCTACAGTCAAATATATAAATATCAATAATACACAGAAAGGTAAATGTATCTTATTGCATGCATCCGTCTTCACTGCATAGGAACATCTCTTACTTAGGTTGATTCTATTCAAATTTAATTTTTCCTTCCCAAACTTAATGAGTAAATAGGGTGATAGAGATTTGCGTTGCACATTAAGACAGTATAAGCCATCTAAGTCACCAGCCAAAATATAGACAGATATATTCTTAGAATATCAGTGTTAGCTCTAATTAATGAAAAGATTTATGTAGTAGACTTTTGTTACAGTATTTTCAAAGCAGAACAGACTATGTTTTCATTGTTATAAAATAGTCTTAAATAATATTATTTTATTAATTTTATTCTTTAATAAAATTTTAGTATTTATTTAATAAAATTTTCAGAAAAGTTTTATTTACCAACGTCTTTAGGGAGTTGCTTTAACTGAAATTAGTTATTTAAAAGGAAAAGAAAGCACATAGATTTTAATAATTATGTCTGTTTTTCATCAGTTCATTTTATAAATCTTCACACTAAATTAATAGGGAATAATCACTGCGAATGGAACTTCAAAATAATTGAGGTTTAAGTAGAAACATTCCATTTTCTGATTATTACTCTTGCTTTGATTTAATGAAATAATTGCTTTTATACATTACATTTGAATGTACTTTTATAGCTTTAAAATAATTTCATTAGTACCCTGTGAACTAGAAAGCTTAACGCCCAAATCACACAACTGTTAAGTTATGAATAAAGAGAGAAAAATTCAGGATTTCTGATTTCTCCATGTTTAAATCAAGTAAATATTCTTTATGAATTATCTTGTAAAGATTAAAAATTTGTACCAGAACAAAAAAGCATGTTTAAACTAAAAATAAGATACAATGAAAACACTGAAACAGTCTTGTCTTGTTCACTTCTACCCAGAGATCTCTCAAATAAACATCTAATCATTGAAAATGAATGTGTGGCAGAGTCAAAAGAGAACTTAAGCACCTAGGGGTGTGATAATGTTATTCTTATCAACTTATAAAGATCTATCATAGCTTGGATAAGACACTTAAACTTTTGTGGACCAACCAAGTTTCCTCATCTTTAAACTTAGCTAGTTATAGATGGGCTAGCTGAATTCTAATGTCCTATAGGCTCTAAAATTGAGTCTATATTCTCTTGCTGCATCATAGTAAAACATATATTAGGCCTTCAATAATGACTGACAGTTCATTATGTATTAGGCAGTAAACCAAACGTCATGTTTTATTTAAGTATTTTATATTTTGTTGAAGCCCAGAAAATTATCCGGAGTTTTATTTTTAAATTTATTTCATTTGGGGCAAACCAGATTTTATAACCCTAATTCTTTTTTATTGTAATTTTTGGGCTTTCAAATTTTGTGATAATACTCAAAATACTACTTTTTAAACTGTCCATTTAACAAATAATTATTGAGCAACTACCATGTGCTAGATGTTGATGTTACACTGGTAATCCAAGCAGACATAATTCCTGACCACCAGGAACTTAAAGCAGTATAAAATAGAAAGAAATTGATTTCACTGTGATCCATTTTGTGACTAAACAATTAATAGTTTCAGTAGTATGGTACATGAATATAGATGGATTGTTCTAACCTTTCCTGTTTTACATATCTCAATCCAGTTTATTCTAAGAAATGGCTATGTTAAAATATATGATATTTTGGCTATAATTTAGGGTTGAAAGTAGAAAATAACATCAGAATTTTTTTTTATCCTCTGCTCTTTCTTTACAGGAAATTATTACAATTAATTGCATGTCATTTTAACTCGATTTGCATATTCTTTTAAGGGGTTAGAAGAATTATAAAGACATATCTTTTGTAGTTATCTTTAGGAGAATCTTCAATGAAGGTAAATTTCAATGATATTAGAAGAGAAAAAAGGGCATCCTCAATAAGAGGGTTAAAAATGAAAACAAAAATTAAAAGGTTAGATTATGAACCTTTGCATGAATGTTTGTTATCTAGTTACTGAGCACTGGCTCTCAGCTTTATATTTTTATAGATGAGTAAGAAGAGTCTTTGCCTTCAAGAAACAAATATTATTTAAAGCAGTATTTTAATATCACCACTTGCTAATTCTAAGTAATGTGGAAAGCATAGTCAATCCTAGTTTTATGTAATCCTACAAAAACTACAAATACCACAATACTGAGTACTATTGAAATATTTAAAATTAGCAAAACCTGTGCAGTGGTAGTAGTATTGCCACTTTTTAGGTAAAAGAAAACTTAAGTGCAGAGACATTAAGTAACTTCACCAAAGTCACCTGGCTAGCCAGAAACAGAGCTGAGATTACACCCAATCTGACTCTAGAATTCATTATTTTAGCCATATATGCCAGAGATGCAACATGATTACTGCTGTTCAGATTATGAACTCTCAGTTTACCTCCTGACTAGATGTTGAATGACCATGTAAGCTAGAACAAATTAATCTCTAACTCTCAATGTTCTTGTTCTTAAAAAGGATAAAAGAGTAGTACCTACTTCTGGATTGGCAAGAAGATTATATGAGATAATGCCAACAAAGTGAACATGCTAGCACAGAGAAAGCCGTCAGTAAATGTTACATATTATTAATATCATCATCACTGTTATCATGATCATTGATTACTGTGATAATCTAATATATTAATCCATTACATTTTAGGCGATGAAAAGAGGAGGAAGAGTTTAAAAGTTTCACAGAGGAAATGAAATCTCCATTGGGTCTAGAAATTAATAGAAGTTGCCAGGGATCAGAAGAAAAGCAGGCTATTTCAAAAAGATACCTATAACCTTTTGATTTTGCAAAAGATTTATACACGGGTTCACCAGATTTGACACAACTTCTCTGCCTTTTCCTGCTAAGTTTTTCATCTGACTCGCTTCTCTTGACCCCTGCCTCATTATTTCTTTCCGTTTCCTGAGATGCTTTTCTCTAACAATATACTTGGCCATCTCCCTCACTTTATGTCTTTGCTAAAATGTCACCATTTCAGTAAGTCCTTTCCAACCACCCTACTTAAAATTGCAATCTGCCCCACCCCTAAATTCCCATCTTCATACCCTGGTTTACTCTTCTTGTTAGCATGTATTGCCTTTTCTCGTACCATATAATGTACTTGTTTGAGATTCTTTTTATTGTTTATTTTTTGTCTTGTATCAACAAAATGTACATTTTTTGAAGGTAGAGATAATTGTTTTTCCACAGACATGTTCCAACCGCCTAGAACAGTGCCTAGTACATATACATGCACAAATATTTGTTGGATGAATGAATGAATGAGTGGAAATATTAATGACAGTGAGTTTTGTGGGTCTTTCTGAATCTCTCTGCTCTCATCTGCTCTACTTGTGCTGAAGATGAGAAAAGGAGCATTTGATCTTCCAGTCAGTTGCCCTGAGCACTGTGGGGACCAGGAATTAGTTTCCCTTAACTGTATTTTTATTTTGAGCTCCAATACCTCCTGAGCCTGAAGCTCTAATTACCAATCCCCACTTCTCCCCTTCCTTCTCATACTCCCACTATGCTTATGACTTCTTCCCTGTACTTCAGGAACAAGATTCCATTCCCAACAACCATCTCCCATTGATTTCAGCCATAGAATCAATCATGAAATATCTGCTCCCCTACCACCCATGATCCCCTCTCCTGACCATAGAAGCAATAAGGTAAATAAGAACCTTAATGTCAGAAATAGAGTCATCTGTTAGTGATTTCCCAGTGCCTGGTTTCATAGTTTCTTCCTTCGAGAACAAAGATACACCCGTAAGGCTTGTGTCATAACCTATCTTCTTCAGTCTCTTTCCTGTATAGTATATAACAGAAACAGCTT
Organism: Plecturocebus donacophilus; assembly: GCA_004027715.1. Lineage (NCBI taxonomy): Eukaryota > Metazoa > Chordata > Mammalia > Primates > Pitheciidae > Plecturocebus > Plecturocebus donacophilus. The sequence continues at coordinate 25,746 of PVKP010002356.1, forward strand.
AGGAGCCAGATAGACTTATATTTTAATCATAGCTTTGCCACTTTCTAACTGAATAGCTTTGCCCTGAACCTGTTTCTTCATCTGTGAAATGGAAATGACACATTCTTAAAGGATTTTCGTGAAGTTTAAATAAATTCATATCTCCCTCAGTGCCTGACAAAGTTATCCCTCAATATATTGAGTATTCTCTTTTCCACCTGGTAAGGGAATATGACATCTCCCTCCTCTATTTCTTCCTTTTTTACCTTAGAAGTGGGATGTCAGATTAACGTAAGTCTGAAAACACACAGCCAAAACCCTGAATTGAAGGGACAAAATAGTGTGAACACAATTTATGGTGAAAGCTGAAGAGATTGGGAGAGATGAGCAGTCCCAGAACTCTCTAACAGTCTGTGAAGGTTTATACTTTGATATGTGTTTCTAGTGCCTAGCAGAACTTGGTATATACTGAACTCTTAATTAGGATGTCACACATTAATAAGTAAAGACAGATACTTGTCTCAACATTGTTGGGAGGAAGGGATATCAGTAAAGAAAAATAAGCATAAATTGTAGATAAATAATAATATTAAATACACATTCTTAGGATTTCTCTTTTTTTAAAATTAGTGTGAATGTCTTGACCACAATATTTTACATTATTTCAAATATATGGTACTTCAGACATTTTAGGCTAATTAGACATATGTAAGCTGCCTTGGGGAAGGAAGTTTTTTACAGAACATTATTCCTGTGGGGAAAAAATGCATTTCAAGTGTTCAGTGTACATATGTACTTTTAAAAAGTAGAATAACCTGGGGAGTATGATTTGTGATGTTTTTAAAATGCTGTGTTCTTTTAAAAATACCATGTAATTTATAAAAGCATCTTGATGAAATTTTTTTAAATGACTTGAATAGTTTATATAAATACTTTCATTTATATAAAACATCTTTTACTATAGCATTTTTCTTCTTTTTTGTTCATAATTTGTAGGGGGCAAAACAAAAAAATCTTTGTAGCAGCAAGTTTCAGCTTGTAAAAGTAGAGGGCATTTCATCCCTTTGAAGTTTTTCAGCACCTAAACTATTACCATCATCACATTTATCATTATTACATCTCAGCATTGTATTTGTGTACTCATCAGCAGAGGCAGAGTTGCTCAGTAGGGGTCCGTATTAGATCATTGTTGTAGACATACTTGTCTAGATTAATGAAATGTCAGCTTCTTGGCGTCTCCTGTTGGGCAACTTTTGTCTTCCACCTGGCACCAATTCTGGTTTTTATTTTATTTATGTAATTTATTTTTGAAAAGTACTGACCGAAAAATTCATTTAGGTAATATAGTTGCCATTTTCATGTCTATTGCGTTTATCATTGTATGATATTAATGTAGCTTTATTCATCATATATTTTGTGTTTAACATTTCATTCCACAGGCACTCCAGAAAGTCTGAAAGATCTAGCATCCAAAAACAGACTAGGAAAGGCACTGCCTCTGATGCAGAAAGGTAGGCTTGGTGTTGTGGTGTGCTGACATTTTCCATTTTGTGAATATATTTAGGGATGCCATCACACTCATTTTACATGATCAGTTCTTAAACACAAATTGTGACATATAAAGGCATTCATGTAACTAAATCAACCCCTAAATGGAAATGGTCTCATTGAAGAACTAAGAGAAGGATAATTTCAAGGCAGTTCTTAAATCTTAGGGTTTAAAAATAATATTATGTGTTTCCCGTAGTGATCATTCTGATTTCTAATAAGGATTAAATACATATTCATTCCTATATGCATATTCGGATGTTAAAGTTTTGTTTCTGGGATCATTTTAAATGTTACCAATGAATATAGTGCCTGGAATACGCAAATAATTGACTGTCTTATTTATTTGAATAATGCCATCTTTTTTAAAAGACCATTTTTCTACAAATGTATATTTTAATATTCTACTGGTATATGATAACCAAGGATACACGTTGAGTTAATGTAAAAATTATAAGGGGTTACTAACTTTGATTGCAATTTGTCCAGTTCCACAAAGGTTTTAAGTATTTTTGGTAGAATATATTGACACTTTTTTTTAACATAGTGTAAAAATACCTAAGAATTGCAACTAACATATATTCATTCACCCATTCATTTATCCAGTAATGCTTGAGAGCATGTACAGGGACACAGATGTAAATGAATGAGTGTATTCAAGTATCATAACTTTCGTTTTAGAGGTATGCACAGGTACAGTATAAACACAAGGAAAGTTATGGGGTAAGGATGAAAATAGAAAATGCTTCATGAATAGATGTCCCTTGAGCTAAATCCAGATACATAAAAATATGAGTAAAGAGTAGAGTATTCTAAGAGGGGACAACATTAGAAAACACTGAGATTGGAAATACTTTCTTGAGTTTGGAGAAATGGTACCAGTTTTGGGATGGAGAACAGTATTCAGGGAATAGAAAAGAGGGCTGAAAATAAAATTGGAGAAATCCTGAGAGGTTAAATGAGTGATATAACTATGCCATGTTAATACCATGCTAAAGAATTTCAACTTCTTTATTGATCTGTGAGCCACAGATGTGCTTTAAACATGGAGGCAGAGGATCAATTTTGAGTTCCAAAATTATAGATCACTTTGACTGATTTTTGGAAGGTGGATCAAAGGATCTAGGGGTAGGTGCAGTACATCAGCCAGGCTGTCCCAATAGGCCTGGTAGAGATAGAATTTGTAAAATTTAGTGATTCATTCAGTTAACAGGTATGTACCAACTATGTGCTAAGTTCAGGTAATAAAATAGCAAGTAGCAAAAAACGAAAGCTTTCCAGAGGATATTAATACTGAGTTGAGATATGAAAAATGAATAGGTATGAGACATATCAAGGGATGTGGTAGGTAAAAGGGAGATGAAATTTACTTCTGGACAGTGGTCCACAGATATTGACTATTTAGGGAACTTAATTCACAATGGAATAAGGATACAGGGGACTCACAAAGAGTATTGAGTAGAGAAAGGAGTTGGACTTTGAGTAAGGAAATTGATAGGTTGATATATGAATAGCCTCTGATGAAACAGTACATTTCTACTTTCTCATTCTTTAATCCCAGCTCAACTAACTGCAATTTCTTTACCATCATTGTAAATAACTATAATTTCTTAGACAAATTTTCAATCTTCAACCATCATTCCGAGCTGCCTCTTCAAAATTTCAATTATTTTGACATGATTAAACCTTTTCCTTGAAGTTGTATTCTTTTAATTCCATTCAGGATTCTTTCATTCATTTTTTAAAAATACTAGTTGAGGCCAGGCGCAGTGGCTCACACCTGTAATCCCAACACTTTGGGAGGCCAAGGCAGGTAGATCACCTGAGGTCAGGAGTTTGAGACCAGCCTGACCAACATGGAGAAACCCCATCTCTACTAAAAATACGTAGTTAGCTGGGCGTGGTGGTGTATGTCTGTAATCCCAGCTACTTGGGAGGCTAAGGTAGGAGAATCACTTGAACCCAGGAGGTGGAGGTTGCTGTGAGCTGAGATTGCACCATTGCACTCCAGCCTGGGCAACAAGAGCAAAACTCCATTTCAAAAGAAAAAAAAAAAAACTAATTGAGTGACTACTATGTGTAGTGATACATTAAGGATATTTTAGTGAACAAGTTTTTTTGGCAATAGGATAATATTTTAGAGAATGATAGATGATGCCAGAGTCAATTGAAGGTGCGTAACTCCATATTAGTGATATAGTGGGATGTGCTTCTGCAACTCTGAATGTAATCTGTGAATAAACACAGATCTTCCAATCAGAATAGCAAGGATTTGATTGACTTTCATTTTCAAATGTTTGGTAGTTAAGATTCTTATTCATAGTACTCTTGCTCTTCCTTTGCTTATAGTTTAAAATATAAAGCCCTAACCTTTTAGATGGGTTTGATTATAATTAAAGCTTTTCATTGATTTTTATTAGAGTGTAAACTACATGCCTAGTTTCTGTGTGAATTGTTGAATAGCAAGTTACAAAAGAACTGGCCTGAATATTCTAATTTATTTTAGCTCTTATTTCTTCAGAAGATACCTTGAATTTACATCTAGCTGCACGTGAACTGAAGACACTGTATAAATGCTTTGGACATTGATTCCTGGCCTTTGAGAGTTGGTAACTTCGCAAAAGCAGTCATACTACACAATTTTGCATTGGTTTCTGGCAAAGTTGCTGTTTAATGATCTTAATTTTAAAGGCCTTTTATTACCCTCAACAAATGTAACCTCTTGACAGATAACCTTTTAAGAATATATTTTGAAAAAAAATGATGGCCAGTTGTAGTTAAGAGACAAGTAGAACTGATTTATGTCTTTTGTGCCAACCCACTTAAAGAAATGCATCATATTTTCTTGGGAAGATTCTTGATAAGGTAAAAGTCTAGCTTTTCATCTTCATGTGAATTCACCCATGAGAACTGCTGCCCATCATTTCTGAACTCCATTCTAGTGACTTTTCTTCTTGTGGAAACTATGTTCTACATTGTAACTGGGGGATGCTTTATTTCTTTATTTGGACTACTATTTAGAATTGCTTACGTATGCATTTTATGGCGTGTTCCTGCAAAAGAGCCTCTGCAGGCCTGTAAGGGACCAGCACAGTAGGAACCACTTTGAAAATTTGACCTTAAATACAACCCCATGCATGTTCATCCTTTAACAAGTTGTTTAAAAAAAAAAAAAAAAACTACATTTTTTAGGCTTTGGTAGAAGTTTACTGCAAGTCCATTTGTAGCAACAAAAATGTCTGACTAAAGACTCAAATTTTTATTGAGAAATGTGTTTTACTTAAGTGTAAATCAAAACACTAATCTTAGATGAAGGAGAGTAGGCATGGATTGAACTCAGTGGTAAATTTTTAGATATGTATTTGGAGATGGTGCATAGAGTCAGGCATACGTAAGTTTGAATTGAAATTTTGATCTGCAAACCTCGTTTCTTTTCTTTTTTTCTTTTTCTTTTTCTTTTTTTTTTTTTGAGATGGAGTCTCACTGTGTCACCCAGACTAGAGTGCAGTGGCCCGATCTCGGCTCACTGCAACCTCCTCCTCCCAGATTCAAGTAATTCTCCTGCTTCAGCCTCCTGAGTGCTGGGATTACAGGCATGCACCACCATGCCCGGCTAATTTTTGTATTTTTAGTAGAGACAGGGTTTCACCATGTTGGTCAGGCTGCTCTCGAACTCCTTAACTTGTAATCCACCCACCTCGGCCTTACAAAATGCTGGGTTTACAAGTGTGAGCCACTGCACCTGCCCTCAAACCTCATTTCTTAAACAGGAGGAAGTACAGATACACATATTAGAATATGTAGTTCTAAAATGCCATTGTCCATGTATTTTGATTCTACAAACTCTCTAACACAGTTCTATTAAGTCCTGCCAAATAATTTGATACTTGGACACATGATTTGTGTTATAAGATTCCTGGTACATCCTGAGATGTGAAATTACCATTTTTTTCCCTCATGATACACAAACAAATCTTATCTCACTATACAGAAAAGAGAGCAAGCTTTGAAGCTGGGCAGACCTGTTTGGATCCTGCCTCTATCACATTTTAGCTGTTTGTCTTTCTCCAAGTCACTCTATGACCCTCAGTCATAAAATAAAATAAAATACTAATTAACAACACTTCTTAGTGTGTGAGAATAGAAGAAGGCACATATGTATATACATGTATGTAGACACATATGCATGTATACATGCATGCCTGCATATGACCACAAACACATTCAGTTCCTAGCATGTGCAGATTACCCTATATTGATGCTCAGTAAGGAATAGCTGTATTTATCTATCCTTCATTTCCTGTTTTATTCTCTAATACATTTTTCTGTTATTCTTCCTTACATTCTTAGCATATCCCATTTCACTGAAAAGGTTAGGGCACAACAGCCTGGATTATTTCAACTTTACACTCTGTATCTCAGAATTTATTGATTAACTGTCCTTTCGTCTTGCCTACAAACAAACTATACTTGGTTCTATTATTTCTCCTCTGCAAAATCTTGCTCTTCTCTCTCCAAGCTCTGCATTTTTCCTCTCCCCAGCTTCCTCTTCATAATTCAGCTTTGCTACCACATTCTTTTTTTCTTCTGGCAAGGTGGCTTTCTGTGCTGCTTCTTTGGTCTGTGCTGTCATGCTTGTTACAGAGTGGCTGGGGGCAGGAACTGTTTCATTATTGAGAGACTTTTCATGTCAAAGAAAAAAACAGATCTTGTGCTAAATGATTAACCTCAAACATTACAGGCTATTTTCAAGCACTGCAAGTCTCGTGGCTTAGGAGATAGAACACTAAGTTATATGTGGTTGAGCTGTGAATATTCACCCAGGAATTATTTGCTCTTGAAATTGCTTTTTATACTTTTGCATTTTAGTTTGATGCCACAGAAAGTTCACCTAAATTATTTACATTTCAAGTCACATTCGAGTTTTACTTTTAGTGGTTATGAATTGCATTAAGGAACGGAGCAAGATTTTAGTGAAATTGTAATATCCATGAAATTTTCAGTACTGAGGTGCAAAACTGTATAATTCCATTTGCAAGCCACATTTAGAAAGTGTATATTGAATAAGGATTGCCTGAAGTTTATTGTCATGATAAAGGCTTTAAAGAGTAATAGATAAAACTCATCATTGGAAAGGACTTAATCATGTACTCTATCCCATAGAAATTAATTCTGTATAGTTTATGTGAAAAAACAATTTAGAATGAACAGATATGTAGAACGCTGTGAGTTACTTTTTATTTTAATTTGGAAATTGAGGTAACACTCCAGGTTTCAGGATTTAAATTATGGTGTGATACACATTAATTTATAGCTCAAGAAAGTAAAATACACCTTTATTAAAGACTCGAGTTGAACATTTTTCTGTTTTCTTCAAGCTGACATTTTCCCATTTTGTTGTTCTTAAATGAATAAGATTCTTAGAATCAAAGTCATTATAGCTGTAAAAATCATTTTACTTAAAAGAAAAATTGCCAATCTGAATAGAAATTGAATGACATTCCTTTATGTGCTTTTGGTGATAAATATGTATTCTTTATTCTCACACATTTTTAGTCACTATGTGAATTTTACAGTATTGCTTTAAAACAGATGAGGTATCATTTTATTCTTTCTGCCAAAATAATACATGCTAGGTATTTTAATCATGCATTTTATTTAAAATATATACAAAAATCAATAAAAAAAGGCAAAAGCATGCATTTAAAAAATAAGTACATATATATAAACATCAGTTTTTTATTAATTCATTAATTGGCTTCATAATAATTTTAAACATCGTATTAATATAATTGTCAAAATATAGACAGATACCTTTTCAGGTGTTGTTATATCTGAGAGAACATGTTTTTATCCATATTTAAGCCTTTTATATCTAATTAGATATATAATTAATGAAACATTCTCCATCATATATTGTTTTAATTTTTTTGTCTACTTAGATTAACCTCAAAAAGCAGCCTTCTTTTGCTGTTTTTGGCATAGTCTTGCTTATTACATAGTAAAATTATGAACATTATAAAAATTTAGATGCCTACAATATTTGTTCTTGAAGGCAAGCACTTGAACCTTGCCTGTGTTCATCGTTCTAATTATGGTCACTCATTCTAGCAACATACCTTTATTGAACTCTTGCTATCTGTGCAACTGTGTTGTAGGCACTGGAGATAGATAGAGCTCCTCCCCCCCAAAAAAAGGAGACAGAAGTCTCTGCCCTAGTGGAACATACGAGAGGTTTTTACATAAGAGCAACACCAATTAGCCTTTAAAAATCACATGGCATTCACATTTGCAATAACTTGTCAGTTTTATTTGAATTCCATTTTAATAATCATGTGATGGGTTCTCTTCTTTGAAATTACTGTCATGTACGAGTAACAAGGTTTTCCTTGGACAGATGTGTTGGTATCAAAGTTAATGTGAACCTGCTGACTGAAGATCTTTTTTGGCCCTAATGTTTTAGGGTTCTCCCACCATGTCTTTCTAGACGGGGACACGCAGCCCCAAGAGCAACTGATCAGCCAGTCATTAGGGGAAAACATCCTGCTCGCTCAAGGTCGAGTGAGCACTCTAGTGTCAGAACACTGTGTTCTATGCACCACCTTGTCCCTGGAGGGTCGGCGCCACCTTCTCCGCTTCTGACAAGGTCGCTCTTCAGTGTCCCCCTGAGCATTCATGTCCTGCCTCCGGGTGTTGGTGTGGTGTTGTGCCTTCCTGAGCACTCGAAGCTTCACTCATTATGACACCATAACTTTTAATCCTTTCTTTGTGACACTTAAATCTCTCCCACATCCTCTATTACTTGCATCTATCTTCACTGTGCTGGTGGTATTCTATAGTTTCTGCCAATTAGCTCTCATTGAAAACTAAATTTGGCTGTGTTATGTCCTTTCATCTGTTTGTGGCATATTCATATATAATTTTTTTAGTTATGTGAAATTTCTATGATAAGTTACCTGGAGTTAAATGTGTGCTTACTTTAAAAAGCATAAGAGGAATTCTTTTATATCTTTTATGTCAGTAAAGTGTTAGAATGTTTTAAAGTTCTTTAGTTTGAAAAGTGTTTAAATGCCAACAGATGGAAGTCAGCTTAACCCTTGGCAGTAGTAATATATCTGCACACTTCTCAAATTTTATTTGTAATTTTAATGTTTGCACCAGTGTATTTCACAATGTGTCCAGGATTATTTTAAATATCTTTCAAATTTGTACCTATTTAGAAATAAAGTACAAGTGAGTGGTAATTCATAAAAGTCTGCAGCTAAAATTCTTATTAGTTATAAATAATTCTATAGTATATATCAATTTAATAGTAGCAATTTAGGCAATAGCCTTTCTTGTTTATCCATATTGTTAAGATCCAGATGCTGTAATTAGATATATTTGGTTCACTACTGCCAAAAATGAATAACTTGCCCAGATAGAACAACTTAATAGAAAGTTAATGAAAAGAAGTGAATTGGATTCTGCTCAGTTTAAGAATTCATTATTTAGAACTGTGTGTGGTGCACATTGCCCTATCTCATTTAACCCCTTTTTGTAATATTCCATTTACACATATCATAAAAAAGTGTTTGATTCTGCTCCCATTGGCCCAGTGAGGGGCTTTATGTCTATTTTGATAGTAACAGGAAGGAGGAAAAGATTTTTGTCAGACCACATTGGAATTTCATTATTTCCACTTTGCTTTTTGCCTGCAGAATGCACCGACAGAGAAGTCCAACACAATCTCCTCCAGCAGACACATCATTCAGCAGTCGCAGGGGAAGACAGCTCCCACAAGTGCCCGTGAGAAGCGGCAGTTTAGAACAAGGTATCCGATAAAGAGAGATCATTGTCCAAAAATCTTGGATTTGAGAACCTCTTCTATTTACACTCCTTTTATTAAATGAATAGTATTTTGATTATATGTAGTTTGCTGAATCCTAAAAATATAATGTTCTTACAATTTTATCCCCAACACCTAGTGACAGTGGTTCATGGCATGCACTCAGTTTTTGCTGAGTGAGTTTTGCTGGATGAATGAATTTTAAATGGTTATTTAACAGAAGGGATGGTGGCCTAGATCTTTTTTCAAAGGACAAAGGCAGAAAATAAAATTTTAAAATCTCAGTACAACATGGCATTTTATGTGTTAAAAGAATACTTTACCTTTTAAAAGATATTTTTTTAAATTAAACAATCATACTGAATCCTTTGCTTGTGTTTTTTATTTAACTTGATTAGCAATAGCCTATATTTAATATAAGTTTCATGATGAAAAAAATGACAGAACACGTTTTAGTATCTTCAGCAGTTTATGCTGCGTAAAGATTTCCTTATTTTATGCATATATTATTGTGTCATTTTCTTTGTGAGCAACAAAGGAGAGAAAGAGAGAGAGAGAATGTATACGGTCTGCTTTTAGTAGAAACTAAATTCTCTACCTGAGCTAGATAATTTAGACATTGGGTTAAAATAGTCAGTATTCTCATGCGACCCAAAGTGTTATCACATATCTTATTAGGTGAAATGACTTGTTATCATTATTTCGTATCACATATTTTTAATGGGGGATTTGGTAAGCAATTTACTAAAACAGTTTCTACTTTGGGATTGTAATATAAATGTAGTAGATTTATATTTGAAATATTTATTAAAAATCTTCATCTCTTTGAAACAACTGAAAGGTTAACACTTTGAGTATTTTTTTTCAGCAGTGTTGACTGTTGCTGATGGAAAACTTGCATTTCATTTTATATTGAGGGTACTGGGACATATATTTTTCTCACTTAATTGAAGTGCTTTACTGAATGTATCACAGAAATGTTAAAGATCTCAGAAGGTAAATGCATTGTTTCAAAGACTGATGTGGCATAGTTTGCCATGCAGAATACTTGATTTTAGAAAAATTAGTGTAGATTTTTAATGGTATCAGCTTATTAATAGAGTAATACTGGTGTGATAAACTCTGGGTTTGTATTTTTAAAAATACATTCTATTGATAAAAGATGCTTTAGTTATCAGGGTTGCTGAAAGAGTATTCATTTAGTGAATCATAAAAATATGATGCGTTGTGAAACTGACTTTCTTTTTTAAAATAGCAGTTAATTCATTGGAGTTATCAATTGACATTTTAATGTTTTTCTCCTCTGGGAACATTTTAAGATTAATCATAATTAATCTGGCAATAACCTGGATGAAATTGTTTTAAAATTTATTTTTTAAAACAAAAGTTGGTGTTTATTTCAATTATCTATTCATAAGCTCCTGTTGCACAACTGAAAGAACTAAAATTTTGGTGTTTAGTTACAAACTCAGTCTTACCAATCATATTGTGCTAAAGATTGATATTCTAAAAGTCATGTGCTCCTAAAATTCTTTGCATTTCCTCCAGTTGCAAATAAAACATTTTATGGGTTCAAAAGCATATAATGTTACTGCATATAACTCTCCTATAGTGAGATTATGGTTACATCACTTCTGTAGAAATAAGAATTGCTTCCACAAAATCAGTTGGATTGTCTGTTGCATTTTGGTTTTTTAAAAAAGCTCATGTTCTGTTGTTAATATCTATGTTACTGTTTATGATATTCGTATTCACAGTTGTCTTTCAGATAAATCATCAGTTTGTAAGAATTGAATTGAGGTGGGAAGAAGGGAATGCCTACATTGGTGGAGTTATTTTGATATTTAATATGACAAATACACTAATAAGCACATTTAGTCATTTGAATTTCCTGAAATATATGATCTTTAGAGTTATATAAATACAGCTTTTTAAAAATGTGACAAAAAGCATGTATTTTATATGTCTGTATATTGAAATGTTCTATAAATAGAATAGACCTGGTGTTTTTTATGAGGTAAATATGTGCTTTGGGACTTTTGATAAATGATTTTACTGTCTGCCATCATCTTATTATGGTTCTATTTCAAAATGAACAGTCCACATGACAGCTTTGTGTGTCCTAAAATATGTTTTTAAAAGTAAATTTTTAATTTGATTTATGAGTTAGATAGGGTTTAGCATGTTCTATTTAAGATTGATTTCATTGTTGTTCTTAAGGCTATAGAATTATTTTATTTTATTCTTTTGATATTATTTGTTAAACTTTAGCTCCATGTCCCATGAAGATTAATGCTGACCACAGTCTATTACAATTGATTAAGCCCCTACTGCACTTGACTTCCTTCCCATCTTTTTATTTTTAACAAAGGGTGGTTTTCTGTTTAAAAAATAATAATTGAGTCAATAAACAGATGATTGGTAAGAACAAATATTTCAAATGGTTTAGATTACTAGATAGTGATACAACTTCTTGAGGCACTTATAAAATAATTTTATTCATACACAGTTTCTGGTTACAGTTATCTACATTACTGATTTTAGAATGTATGCCAGGATAATTTGACTGTTTCACTGGAAGTATGTTATTTTCTTGTAAATCAGATATACTAGTCTCTATTTATACCATAAAGGCAGTATTTCTTATCTTAAAGGGTAACATATCATTTGAAAAGACCTGTTTACTCAATTTTTAAGAAGATGTTTTAAAGTTTCTTTTAAAATTTGAGAATGCTAGCCTATTTGCTACATAGAGTCTAATTATTATAAAGTAGATTTAGGGGAAAAGCAAAGAGGTGGTCAAAATATAGATTTTTGAGGTAAAGTAGTTGAAAACGTAGCCTTATAATTTAACTCTAATGGTATGTGGTAATTGACAGCAAAGACTTGCACAAAATTTTTTTCTAGTTTATATTTCAACATGATATCCCAACAAATGCCTTATGTAGAGTCAGGTTGAAAGCAACCTAATTGGTTGTGTAAAAATGGATTTCTGAAGCCAACCAGTGACTTTTTTTTTTTGTGCTCAACTGGATCTTTTAAAGAAGTAGTTAGAGATCATTCACAAACTAACAGTAAATGTGTTAGTTATGTTTTATATCTTCCATTATCATATCACCTACCTAAAACCCCAATGATATTCCTCTTCAGAAATATAGAAACAGACCATTAGTCCTCTGTAAGTAGTACACCAATAAAGAGTTGCATAAAATGTCTAAGAAGTATAGTCTCTACAAAACAACTAGCTTTACTTTGGTGTATTTTAATATAATTAATTTGAGAAGAAAAAAAGGATTACTTAAATTAGAATTTTTTCATGAGCAAAATGATACAGAATAGTTCCCATAGTGCAAAGTGTAAAAATGAAATTTATTTTTTGTTTATCAGATAAAAAAATAAATTTCATTTTATCATATGAGCCTTTATCATATGAACTTTCATTTTTGAAATGATAAAAAATTTTGTTATTAAAATTAAGTATGCTTTTAAATGCTTTTACAAAAAAATCACAATGGAATTAAGGTGTTTTAATAAAATTGGTACTGAAATACTATACAGCTCTTAAAAGAAAGGAAAAAAAAATACAGAATATATTTTTCAAATGCCAAACATACTAATTTCCCAATATTTTTGTTTCATTTTTAATCTTTAAATTGCTGTATTCATTCTTTCTTTGATTAATTTTAGTACCATATTTGGGAATTCATGGTTTTTTCATTGCAATTTATCATGTCACGTTATATGTTATGCATTTTAATTAATTATTCATGCCTTTGTGTTAATTCACATTTCCATGTCTAACTATAAATTTGCTGATTTCTTTCTTTTGTTTCCATCATTATGTGCATTTAATTCATTGAAGAACAAGAAAAATATAACTCTTCCACAAAAGGTAAATATTAACATAACTTTTTAACCATTTAATATTGTTACTTTTAAAAATAGTAATATACAAGAGTTATATATAACTGTATTTATTGAATAATTAGCAAAATTAGCAGGTATTTTCCTGAAATGATTTTGTAGTGTATTTGATATTAATTCTTTCATATCCTGTGTTTACATCAAAGAGAAGATTACTTTAAAATTAATGTTTTTTAAAAAAATTTATCCACACTGACAACTAGAAAACAATTCTCCTTGGAAAATGACATTTTCTTTGTTTCTTTTTGTTTGCGTTCTTCTGCTCTCATAGAGGAAAGATTTAATTTTTACCTTCTATTCAGGGTAATATCTGGTAAAATAGAAAATCCCTGTATTTTACCTTCCAGATAATAGTAACCTTAATAAATACACTGGCCCTTGCTGCAGTCATACATCTGGGGAGCTGCTGCCTAAATGTTACTTCTGTTTTCCTCAGTACTCTTATATCCATTAATTTTATTTTTCTGAGAGTCATAGGAGAGGAAAACCATTCAGCATGTTTGGTCTTTGCACTTGAATTTCAAGTAGATTACAGGCTTCACTCCAAAGTCATATGCTGCCCACACCTTTTTCTGTTCAGAGTTATTGTTGGCCTGATAATTAACTATTTGAACATGAGTTTTCAGCTTAATGTGATCAGGTTCTGTTCAGAGTTATTGTTGGCCTGATAATTAACTATTTGAACATGAGTTTTCAGCTTAATGTGATCAGGGTAATCATACTTAATAATTAAATAATTCTGTATAATTTAATAAAAGTACATTTTCTCAATATTTGAAAGTGGACTAACGATTGAACTAATTTGTTGCCCATAGTAACAACAAATTAATTCAAAGCTGGTCCTGAAAATAACATCATTCCTATATTACGAATAAGGAAACAAGTTCAGAGAGATTATGACATCTGCCCAAACTGCTCATCAGTAGTAGACTAAAAACCCAAATCTTTTTACTTTTGACCTTTTCCACTACATGATGGTATATTCCATTTTAAGAAGCACAAATTCCAAATATATTTTCTTGCTCTTAGTTTGTTTATTATGTGTTATGTATCTCAGTATTACAAAGAGAAAATTTTCAATTACATATTTAATGTGAATTTATAAAATATATTGTAACTATATTTATATTCAGGTATTTTATATATATATATATATATATAATTCTGGCATAGTGTCTGACTTATTAGGCAATACATATATTAATAAAAAATTAAAAATTAAGTTATATCAAGATGTTTTGGCCATAGATTTTGCATAGATTCTAGCCATCCTGCATTTTTAGGTCAGATATTGGAAACACACATTAGATTCAGTAGTACAAAAATGACCAATGTATTTTTACTTAGGTGCAGAAGAAATGCAGTTGGATTTGCAAGATAAATTTTAGTGTAGTAAAAGCATTAGATTCATATTAGAAATGGGCCATGATCTAATTCTTTTATCAAAAAGAATGAAAAATATAGTAATTCTTCATTTAGAGCTCTTCCCTTATATATTACTGAGCAAAAGCCATACTTAGCTAAATAAAACGAAACTAAATCCATAAGTATAACCTAAAGTCTACATGAAATATGCACATTTAGGGCCTTTCTTCATGAGGCCCTAAATTGACATGTCAATTTACGGTTTTATACAATCAGTGTGTCCTGGCTGAGATGTGTCATCACCCCTCCAAGTGTTCCTTGGAAACAGGATGTAGAAATGCCTCACAGAATAGACCACATTATTAGAAATAACCAAAGAAGCACATCCCAAAAATGCATCCAGCATGGTATAGGTCAGAAAAAGTATGCTGTGCTTCTCCTTAGGGATTTAAGATAAAGCAGTTTAGCCACTGAACGTGGCTTTCAAAGCCTGGAAAGGATAGAAGCAAGCTCAAGAAATTTCACTGAAGTCATATTTTAAGCTCACATAAACCAAAAGGAAGGAAAAGTTTACAGCATAGAAATCCCACTGCTGTGAGCTGAAGTTTATCTTTGCTAGAATCCATTTTATTGGAGAATTCAGGTGATTGTGAGTACATCCTGGATAAATGAAGACCAGTACACAAGCTAAGGGGCTCATTAGTCTGGGTTTATTTTTGATTAATTGTAGATAAACTTGTAGGACAACCAGTGGTTCCAGTTTGCCAAGGACTTAGTGTTTTCCCAAGATGCAGGACTTTCAGTGCTAAAACTGGGACAGTTCTGAGCAAACAAGGATGATTGGTTACCCTGTAGGGAACCAGTCTATTAATTTTGCAGCATGTTTGTAAAGTCACATAAAGAGAAGTGTAAGATACTCAATACATTGCTAATGGTAAGTAGGATATATTGAGCACTTTCTACATGTCAGTGACTCTACTAAAGGTGTTACATATTTATCTCATATTGTCATAGCAACCTGAGATGTAACTATTAGTATCCTTATTTTCCTGCTGAAAAGCTAAAGGTTAGATTAAAAACTTGGCCCCTTATCAGAGAGTAGTTCATTTTGTAAATGATAGAATAGGTAATGAGACACAGGTCTCTCTCCAGAGAACTTGTTCTTAACCACTTTGCTCTGTAGGCTCCTCAACATTCAAACAGCATTTACTGAGTACCTCCTTTGCATGCATCACCATGTAATTATATTAACACATATACAACTGCAAGGAATGTTTTTTCACCCGTTTTACTGAAGTAAAGTGAAAGAGATTAAGTTGAATGCTAAAGGTAACAAAGCTGCTATGAAGCAGAACCAGATATTGATTCCACAGCCCATGTTCTGTGCCCTATACCATGTTGCTGTAACAATCATCACTCACAACACCAGAATTTTGGAGAAGGCCATTCAGTTTTTCCTTCCTTTCTCTATTGACTTAGTTTTGCACCACTCAGTTAAACCTTTTACATCTGGACTGCTCCTCAAATTGCCATAAAATTTGAGAAAATGACACTCTTGCATTTGAATAAAGATAACACATCCTTTGGCTTGAAAAGTTAACCAAGGAACTATAAATGTTCATACTACTTTGTTTATGTTTTAACTCCCTCTTTTATGTTGAAAGCTGAAAGACCGTATCATTTTAGTTTTCACAAACTGCTTTATAGGCCTATTTTAAATTATTCATTCTAAAAGTAAGCCAATTTTTCCCTCTCTGCTACATTTCTTGGACAGTTTTAAAGAGCCCATGAATGTAGTTTGGGGGCATCGAAATAATGATATAAGAAGACCAAAACTGAACCAGAAATTAAATGACTTCAAGGTGAGAGAAAATGTTATTGTCATAATAAATTTATGATTTATATGCCTTTAGATAGTATTTTTAAGTGCATTAAGTTTTTGGCTCTTGGAAGCCATTTTGCATCATAACAAAATACATGATACTATCTTTTCTACAAATATGAATTTCCATTATCGTCATAGTGTATAATTTATACACATGGAGAATGAAAGGCAACTAGAGTTAAGTAAGTAAATTATTTGAATAGGAACAAAGGAAATACCATTTTGGGGCTTTTTGTTTTTCTGTTTCACTCATAAAATATGTAATAATTATTGTAACTAGATCATAGAGATTGTAACTAAATCTTTAGGATTATCTCTAGTCAACTATATTTTTAAGTACCAGGTTTCTTTAATAAATTCTCATATAAGTTAACTGTGCTTTCCTTCTTTATATGTCAGCAAGAACAGTTTGAATGCTCAGTTATGAAACTATATTTTCCATGAAACTTATGGGCATTAACTTTAATTTGGTGGAATTCAAGTAAAGCAAAAAACATTAATTTTAGTAATTTTTGTACAGTTGTATAAATTTAAACACATTTCAATAGTGTACTGTGGTTGTGGAACACATAAGAGCAAATTATATACCCTTCCTAAAATAAGTAAACCAATTTTTGCATTTTTCAGAATCAGCATTCTTTCAACTGTCAAAAAGTAGCAGTTTACATTTTTATTAGTAGTATTAGGTGCATATTAGGCTAGGTGAATCATGTTTGGTTATTGTGTGTTAAGATTTTGAAAATACAAGTTTCTTAATATTCCTGAGCATTGCTTGTCCTAAACATCTATGAATCTTTATGAATATTTACTCATAAATATTTAGCGCTCCGTTAGGAAAAGTAATTTATTCATTTCTTTTTTTGGCACAATCTCATAAATATATTGTCATTCTAGCCTTCACTTTAAACTTCAGGAACCCAGAGGGTTAAGCAGATTGATTAGAAAAGTTCAGAAGTTATGCTTTTGACCCTATTTTCCCATTTGGAGATTCAGATGTGTTTATTTATAATAATATCATAGACTTTTAAAGCTTCAAAGGATTTAACACATATTAACCAAGACACAACTCGCAACAGAGATCTAACTGAGGGAAAACAGATGTCTAACCGTGGACAGCCTCCTTGGCATATTTTCTCTAAAGTTGTGTATGTTCCCCAAATATTGTATAACACAGGAAAAGACTTTCAGAAATCAAAGTTGATTTTAGCAAATAGTGCCGATCAAGTGTTTCAAGATAGATTCTGTATCCATTAGTATTATTGGAATAAGGAAAAATTTTGACTAAACATTTTAGAGATTTCTTGATATAAATAACATGACTTCCTCAGTGATTGCTTTTGTTATCCCCCAAAGAAGGCTTAATTACACAGGTTGCTTTTTATAAAAATTGCTTTTGAAGTGCATCTTATGGGAGATAGTGCTGTCTCTCAAAACCTAAACAGGTTTTTAAAAGCTGTTTAACTTTGTGTGACCCTAAAGGACAAGGTAAATGACAGATTCTTTCATAAAAGCCTGACTTTCTTACTTGTCAGTAACTAGTATTTTCAGTGATACTCTGGGAATTGGCAGTTTTGACATTGAGAAATTATGTCTGGAGTTGGAAATCCTGAGCTTTGTTTTAGATAGTTCAGTGGGAATAAGCACACAGGAGATGGTTTTGTGGTTTTGGCTTCAGTGAGACTTGAGTGAATACATATACAAATTGCCTCATTCACCTATGCCAATGTTCTTTTTCACTTATCTAGACTAAACATAGGTAGTTTGCCTTAAAAGTCCTTAAGGCAATGTGGTGTTTTCACTCATGTGTTGTTTACTTATTGCATTTTCTGTTTCTTATGCTGGTAGATGATCATTTTATTGGTAGTTTATGGATAGATGATTATTTTATTGGTAGATACTAGATAGATGTTCTTTCATTGTGTACAGTATTATACCATAATCCTTAACAGCCAAGAGAATTATACAAGGTCAGAAGGGAAACTACTTGGAACCTTTTTACACTTACAAGTTGAAATCCATTTTATTCTAAGAAAATGTTGCAGAACTAGGGAATATCTACATAGTCAAAATATTTTAAACATTTAATCATTATGTACAGTATATATGTGTGTGGAGATGTGGAAGTTGGATATGTACTGTATCAAAGTTTCTCACTATGTTTGTATGACTCCAAAACTAAGGATGAACATGAAAATAATACATTACAGTTGACCCACAGCATCCGTGGGTTCCACAATGATGGCTTCAACCAACCGTGAATCAAAAACGTTAGGGGAAAAAAATGATTGGTTGCATCTGTACTGAATATGTACAGACTTTTTTTTTCCTTGTCATGATTTTCTAAACAATACAGTAAAACAGATTTTTGAGATTTTTTTAAGTCATAAGCCATTTAATAATATAAAAGGGATAGATTTCGGAAAAGGCATATAGACACTATTTACAAATTATAAAAGGAATAGATTTAGAAAAATGCATCTAGGCACTATTTACATGACATTTATCTTGTGTTGTTCTTATAAGTAATCTAGAGATGAAAGTATATGGGATGAGGTGCTTAGGTTATATACAAATACTATGCCATTGTATATAAGGAACTTGAACATCTGTGAATTTTGGTACATGTTGAGGGGGTGGTCCTGGAACCAATCCTGAACAGATATGTTTTAAATTGGGAAAACAACATGATAGAAAATAGTGATGTAAAATAAAACTGGTGAATTTCTTTCCTCATAACACCTATAGTAAATTGGAAAATCTTAAAATGCTGGAAAGTAGGCAATAAAGCAAGAGACAAAGTCATTGAGGTTCCTATTTTTGCAAATATGAAAAAAATAAGTATTTTAACAACATCCTATTGAAATACTATAGAATCATAGACTACAACAGCTGGGAGGTTCTCTGAGCAGTCTCTTCTCTTTACAGATAAAAACTCTGTAGTGGAGGGATATATCAGGAATTGATCAAAGGAACATTGATGAACTGATGAATGGTGATGGATCTAGGACTGTAATCTATGCCTAGTCATTCCCATTCCTTGGTTCTTACTATTTTGCCACATTGATTCCAGGTATATGCAGAATGCTTATCCATATAAACAATCCCTGTTTCTCTAAAGTCTAAATAACTGTGAACAGACACAAGGATTGTATTTTTGAATTTTCAAATATCAAACCATCTTTCTTGATATATTTTAAGATCTAGTATATATATTAAACATTTAAGATCTTGTCTTCTTTTTCAGTCTCAGTATAGCTAAATCTTTTTCATCTTGTTAATCTCAGCTTTTTTTTTTTCACTGCAGTCAATAACTGAGGCATAGGAAGTGTTTCATTTATATTCTTCATTCTACCTGACAACGTCCAAATATGCAGTCATTGTCATTGTTCTTCCTGAGAGATGTTCTGGGACAAGAATGGGACTGCACGATCATGGAACTCTCATTGTGTTGCTACACAGCAAGGAAGCAGAGACACTAATTTTTTTATTCATAAAATACAATAGCACATCATAGTTAACTAGACAGGTTTAAATATCCTGTCCAGATGATATCATGTGTCAACTTTGATACATGTATTAGCTAACCTTGTTTAAAAATAATTTTTACATCAATGTGTTTAATAATATAAATGTTCTATTTATTTCTATCCTTTTACAGTCATATTTCATCTAATGCTTGAAAATATTAGAAGGTTTAACAATATATTAATATAAATTCTGCCTACACAAACATTTAAAATTATTTCATATTCATGTTAATTTCAAGTTGCATAGAGAGAAATGTGAAAGATTTAAGGAATTTTGAGATCGAAGCAAGTTTATTTTTCTATAAATTAAATTTATAAATACTATTTTAAACATATGAATGCAAGTTTAAATTATAATGATCCTAAATCATATGTGACTATAGTGTTTACAGTATTTTTAAAGCAAATTACAAATATGTGATAAGTCAAAGAAGTTTCCTAGAAAGTTACATTATCTCTTTGAAGGAAGTTATTTTATAGAAATTTTTAAATGATTGATTAGGGAAGATTTATTAAGGATTTTTAAGGATATTTTTAAAGTCATACGCCTTTTAATAATAGGAAAGGGATAGACCTGGAAAAACGCATATAGGACAAACAAGATTATCAAATGATTTTGGTTTCTTCAGAAATTTGTTAAAGGTCATTGATAACACTAAATTAGGAATTCTTAGCAAGGCATGTGAAAAGAGAAGTAGTTATTTTAATGCCTTTATATTTAATACTAATACTTTACATTTGAAAATTGTAATAATTACAGTACTTTGTAAATGATAGTTACTTCTCTTATCTTACATACTCCAATCAGATTTTTTCTTGTTGGATTTTAGAAGATAAGAAATGATTTCACAAGTATGGTTTTCATTATACGCTTAAAAATAAGTTCCAGTTTTATACTTTCATAATTTTAACATTGAATTGATTTGTGACATACATAGATTAATATGAAAAAAACCATAGTTTGGAAAAAACAGTGTATATAAAGTTGGAATAAAGAAAATGTATCTTGTTCAATAAATACCTTTTTGTAAACTAATATATGCTTTTTAGAAAGTACTATTTTTTAAAACATAAGACACATAATTTAGTTTGTACCTTATACTGAAAGATTTCAATCCTTCAACCCCTGCGGGGAAAAAAGCATTTTTATAAAATTACAATATTACATCTGAGGAACTAGGATACATATATTTTTAATATATAATCACAAAATCTATAATTAATGCTGAAATATAGTCTATAATAAATATCCTTATCTTTTGACTTTATTATACATAAGCTAAATTTTCATTAAAAGCTAAATGAAGTTGCATAATAATTATATTTCTTGTAGAAAATGAGAGGTATTTTTTTAGCTCTTTGTTATGTGGCAGTTATGACATTTTTAAAAATAAAAATTCCAGCCCCTCCCAGTTTTACATTTTCTATAAAGAAATAGCAACTGGCTAATGGTTTTGTTAGTTTACAATACTATTAACATTCAGAATGTTCCTAAAATGTGAATTTAATGCTAAGATTTGTGGGATAATTGGAAAATATTTTATTTAATATTTTAGTTTTGCTATTGGGTTTTAAATTGTTAAAATAATATAAAAATTTTAACTGATAGTAATATTTTTTTAAAAGAACATATTTGAGCTCTCTGGGTTACAGTTAATTTTACTTATGCTAAAATACTAGAGGGAAGTCACATTTCAAGGATTCAGTTAGTTTTTAATCATTACTACTATTTGCCATATAAATCATATAATTTATTGGAATCATGTCTTCTGGTTCAAATTTGTGATAATTATTCTAGCTTACTTCTTATATTTGTCTTAATATTTGGCTTGACACATCTGTGATCCAGAAATAATGTCATTTTATTGTAGATATATGGTTGAAAAATAAAAATGGAAAACATGTAAAATCTTTAGCAAAGTTAAAGAATTTCCACATTTACCCTGAATCAGGTTTTTCAGTGATTATGAAAAAACTTTTACTGAAACACAATAACTTGTATAAACAGTTATTTCAGAATATGCACTAACTCACATGTCATTGGGAAATAATGAAAAGTACTGCAAAAAATATAATATTATGTAATTATCTGGCTTTTTGATAAGAGTATATAAAGGATAAGCTATTGACATTTTGGTTCTGTTGCTGGAATCCTAGAGCAAGCAGTGAGGATAGCATAGCAACTGCATCTTTGATGGGAAGTCAAGGAAGTCTACTCATTATTTTGAATCATAATGTTAATTTGGAGATTTTTTTTTACTTTCTCAGATTAAATAAGGTCAGTTTTAATTTCATTGGGAGTAAATACAGTAATGATTTGAGGAGGTAAAATGAAATCATTTGGAACCATTTTTAGATTCATTTTAGTTATGTTACCACTGTCTTCTTATGATTTTGTTTTACATTTGCAAATAAATATTTAAATGCAACCATAGCATAAGCTAAGTAATCAATCCTATTAATGTTTAGAGAAATGAAATGTTGTCCTCATAAGGTTCAGTCCCTAGATCTGTGTCATACTGCTTCAAGCCAATAGCTGTTGGGATATAATTATCAGTGTCTAAGTAACAATCTACCCTGAAAATTACATGACACTAAAAGTAAAGGTTGCAAAGCTGTGGGCTAATCAGTGTCAACATTTTTTGGAATAAAGCTAATAGCATTTTGAGAATAGTTAAGCTAACACCATTTAAGTCTGTTTTTATTATAAATTGAGATTGTTTTGAGTTGCTTTAAGCTTTAATCATAGAGAAGAACTAAATTTTCAGTCCATTTGACTTACTCAAAACTCAAAGCAAATGATTGAGCATGTACCCCGAAGTTCTCACACCATAGGCAAAAGACAGAGAGCAGATACTTTCACATTTTCTATATTGCATATGTCTTTCTATAAATATAACTCACATATTTCTGAGTTTCTAATTACTCTTACATAGCATTGTACTGTATAATATTCTTTTTGACTCTTTATATGTTGTTAAGTAATAAATTTCTGAACCACGTTTCTCAAGCTCTCCATTGAGCTCTCCTGTAATGGTATCAATAGTCACCATTTATTATCTCTGAAGTCAATATTTTTAAAGCAAGAGTGAATTATTGCTTAGTTTGCATAACTAAGGATTGTTGGGGATTTGAGATTAGTTATCTAATTTACTGAATTTAAACAAAGTAAAACATTTTATAATTTAGTGCTAAAAGTATGATTAAAAGACTTAGCCACAAATTCCAAATTTTATTATCTCTTGTGCTGTTAGTCTGTACTTGAGCACACAATAAAAGTTACAGATTGAGTTCTTTTTTAAAGTGTGTGTTGGTGTTTTATAATAAAGGATGATAGATCACATTTAGTCATTGCAATAAAAAAAATTTGTTAGCAAGTGCCTTTATGAACTCCTTATAAGAGATAAAATCATCAGCCAAGTGAATCAGACATATCAACAGTGCCATTAATTTCTAAACATTAGTCTCTTGGCAGAAGCTCCCAGTATATCAGTCACCAATAAACAATTTTACATACACACACATGCACACATACACACACACACACACACACACACACAGCCCTACAACTTAAAAATCTGAATACTTGTTGCCCAGGTTGAGTTGTCCAGGAAGTTGGCAAAAGTTGTATGAAGTAAACATAGTTCTCATACTACATAGGTATAAGCTTTTGAATCGTTTACCCTGCACATGACTGTACCTTAGCTGTTTCTTTCTCCCTCATTTGTAAAAATGCAAAATTTAAAGGCAGGGTTTTGAAGTGCTGTTGCTGATTATAGATTCTAACTTAGAATAATTCATACTTTGTCAAAAGCTGCAATTCTTGCCCTCCTCTGCTACGTAGGAGATTAATAAAAGCTTAAGGAAAATATATTTCTTTACATATTATAAATTAAAGGGCTAAAAGTCATGTATTCATTTTCAAAAATTACAAATTTTATTTATGTGGTTCAGATATAGCCATCAGGAATAGAAAGTTAATATTTTAGTGAGTTCATTTTAAGGACTGGCAAATACTCATGAGAAGCCACTGACAGAAATTAATGAGTTATAAGAATGCCTCAATAAAGTAGATACTTATTAATTAAAACAATTTTTAGGTGACTACTGTTAGCCAAAGGTGTTAAGTGGGTGTGTGCATGCATGTAAGCATGTGCATATATGTGTGGTGTGTTAAGTATGCATACTTTATATACGTACATGCGACAGTTGTTTAAATTGAAAACATATTTTCACAATTAAATTTGATTTCACATAATCATTTATGAAGGGAATTGAAAACATTTCATATGAAATCAAGAAATAGAGTATCTTTTGTTACTAACATTTATGTTCCCCATTCTGTGTAACATGAATCATGTTCATCTTTAGATTAACAGTTGCTAGTACTATATATTCTGCATTTTGTTTAATTTACAACTCATGTTATTTCTAAATTTTATTTAATTGAAGTCATTTCAAAAGCATTGAAATCTTAAACCATTCACTTTTTAAAAGGTGCTTCACGTGTTTTAATAGGCTTCCATTATGTGTTTTTGCAGCAAGCTTAGTAGTGGAGGAGCGAACAAGACAGATGAAAATGAAAGTGCATCGATTTAAGCAGACAACAGGGTCTGGTTCTAGTCAAGAACTTGATCGCGAGCAATATTCCAAGGTAAAACTAGTAGTATCCAACCAATACTTACCCTTTTAAAAATGTATAGTGTGTGTACCAGGCAGGATTAGCAAGCACCATATTATATAAGAAAAGGTGTATAATTTTCTTTTCTTATACAATTGGGCTGGGCACAGTGGCTCACACCTGTAATCCCAGCACTTTGGGATGCCAAGGCGGGTGGATCATGTAAGGTCAGAAGTTCAAGACTAGCCTGGCCAACATGATTAAACCCTACCTCTACTAAAAAATACAAAAATTAGCCAGGCATGGTGGTTTGCGCCTATAATCCCAGTTACTTAGGAGGTTGAGGCAAGAGAATCCCTTGAACCTGGGAGGCGGAGGTTGCAGTGAACCGAGATCATGCTACTGCACTCTAACCCAAGTGACAAAGTGAGACTCCATCTAAAAAGAAAAAAAAGGTATCATTAAAAGTTAGTCTTGCATCATAATTTCTACCTAAGCCTGAAAAACTTCTTTCCTCTTGATATTTTCACGATACAACTTTATTGAAATATTAACTTGGATTTGATTTTTTCTAAAAATATGTAAATATTTGATATTAAAATCGCTGAATGATTTATTAGCATTTGTCAAATTCACATAAATAAGCAAGATATATGAAACCATTTTGTTGCTTGAACATCATTGAAACATTGCATTTAAGATACTAAGATACATATTTATAGTCTTAAATACTACTTTGAATTGATATTTGACTATTGATATTTCTGAATGATAAAAAATATGTGATATGAGATTTCTTATTGCTCTAGTAACTGATTTCAAACTTCTAGAAGCTGAAATTTACACAACGTTAAGTATTGATAAGCATTTAATTTTTATTTCAATAATATGTTCTAAGGAAACACTAAAGAGTTTATAAACTGGTAATATCTGATCATTTTAATTAAAATAACAAAGATTTTTGTTCTTCATGAAGTAATTTTACATATATTATCTGACTTATTTAAAAGCCTTTTTTCTTTTTAGAATACTGCAAAAGTAGCAGTGGCCATTATAGGTTGACCTTTGTTATAATTTGATATCTACAAACTCTTTTGGAGCTAATAACCTATTAGAAATCAAAAGTAAATAAAACTACACTAAGTTAATATTATTAGCTTGAAATATTGACCTAGAAAAACCTACTTATTTTTAAGCAGTGGAAGTGATTTATTATCTATCCAGATTTCTATGACTAATAAAAAAAACAAGAGGTGGCTACAAAATATGATCTATCACCAAGACTACTACAGAGTCATGTGTGTTTGATACATTCTATCACTTTACATGTTAGGTTAGATGCAGAAGGGTGTCCAAATGAGACAATGCAGAGGGTCACTGTGATTCAGGGATACCCAACTCTGTAGGGGTCTTACCAAAAAAGTGGTAAGCAAAATAACTTGATGTCCCATAGTGTTGCCTATTTCAGCTCTGAACAGGTTTATCTTCTCTGCAACTTGTTATTTATGGTATTATCACCTAATCAGCCTACTTGTCTGTCTTCTTCATAGATAGCATCATTTTTGTTTTCTTACTACAAATGCCGTGAGAATTAGAAGGCAGAGTAATTCAGGGTTTTGTTTTCCCTTTACAGTTGGATGCAGTTATCTGAATGTTTCTTTAAACTGGAAATGCTCCTTTTAAGCTGGGAATTTTTATCATTTTCTTAGCTTTATGTCCAAAGATTAGGTCCGATAGAACAGCAAGGAGAGGTAGAGCCAGGATAGGAAACAAGAAAGAAGAGAGTAAAGAATCAGGGTAAAATACGGAAAGCCTTTCTGGATCATCCTGAGCTAGTACTCTAACCATTAGTTAGTCGATCCAAAAACTCTACAAAATGAAGTACTCAGAAGTCTAAACCACCATTGATAGTCATAGTAAACCAAAAGTACGTATATCTTGTTGGCAGTAGGTGTACCTTGTTGGGCAGATTCTAAATTCTCTGGCTCATAACATTTAAAACTTGAAAATACCTCAAAATCTTCTACTCCAGCTCACTTATTTACAAAATTTATGAAAACCGAGGCTCAGAAGCAAAGAGGTAATTTATTAAAATTTGTGTTAAACTTAGTAGAGCCTCTGTATAGCGAAGAGGCCTAGAACAATGGATTTGGGACTCAGGATATGACTTGTTCTACTTGTATCATTGAAATGAACACATTACTCTAGATTGATTCAAAGGTTCCAATCTGGCCTTCAACTTACATACAGTTAAATTAACATATTCTATCTTTCCTCCCTCCTTTGCACAGGCATGCTTTTCTTTTCCTCTCTCTGACTGCATTTGAATATTTTAAAACCTATTACTTTCAGATATAGTATTATGGCTCCTAACTTGCAAGACTATAGTATAGGAAATTATATAAGTTAAAATAAATAATTAGCCTTTTCTTATATGTCAAGTAGAAGATAAAATATTCTCCACATCTCTAATATTTATATTATATACTAACACAATACAATTTTTTGTTTTCAGTAGCCATTTTTATTAATTTAAACCTTTCACATATACTTGAGAAATTACCTTCCTCATTTTTAAACCTTTGACATATACTTGAGAAATTACCTTTCTCATTTTTATTCTTTTACTTCAAATATTTTATAACTATTTTACAAAGATATATTTTTATGGCTATAATTAAGAGCCAATATTGGCACAAATGTTATGTAGATTAAATTTTGAACTTTATTCTTTTATTCACTCTTTTTTAGTATCTTAATCCATTTGACATTTTGGATGAAGCAACAAACCTTAGGTGAAATTTATACCAAGAAGAAGTTAGGTAACTGTTCTCAAAATACTTTTAACCAACCACTAGTAGAACTGCATTTTTTTCAGGGCAAAACATTGTCAGCCAACTATAATTCCTGAGATGCTTCTTGAAACCTAGTACCTCTTTTAGAAGATTAAATGACCCTAACATCCATCCTGAGTAAGGAATTAGCACTAACTTTGCTTTTGAAAAAGCACAACAATGCTGCTTAGGTATCCTTGAAATGTGTCACTATTCTGTTTTTTTATTGGTGTTATACAGAGTTGCATGCCTTAATGATGAAGTAAAATTCATAATTAGAGGCAAATTCACATTTAGGCACTCACAATTTAAAGAGTGTTTATGTTTCTGTAACCCAGGAACAGCAACCAAAAGTGATGTGATGAATTTTGTAGGTAGCTGAAGAGTGTTTGTTGTTACTTACTTCTAAAAATAGTAGTATTTTATTATTCCTCTCACATCAATGATTTATTTCCCCTCTGTAAGATCTGTAAGATTGGTAGAAATTTCTCCTGAGGAATTACATTCCTCAAAATATAATTTATGTGTTTCTATTAAAATATTAAATTGTTACATTAGAAATTTAACAGATCATGCCTGATAAAATTCAGCGATTAAAATGTTAACGTATTTTTGGAAAAAGTGAATTTAATTGTTAAAAGTGAATAGAAAAGTATTTTGCTTTCTTTAAATAACCAATGTGAATAGAACTGTGATATCATGTCAGAATGATAGATTGTTCTTTATTGTAATATAGAAAAATTTATGACATAAAAATTTTGAAATCCCTTTTTGTCTATTTTCTGTAATAACAAAGGTCTATATACAATAAGGTTAAAGAAAAGATGGCTTAAGTGAAGGAAAATTTCTTCAGTTGAAAAAATATTTTCATATATACTCACATAACTTTATGCTTTAGTGTATACTGCTTAATATTATCAAATATCAAATAAGGGGAGCATTGGTTGTGGGTGTCAGCACAATGCTAACAACTAGAACAAAAAATATTACATATTCTCTCATGGGCAAGGTATCATTCCAATACATTTGAAAACAATTACATAGCATCTCTCTTTTAGCAGTGTTTCAAAAAACCAATAATATAGGAGTTGTATTTGTAACCCAGCAACAGTGTTAAATTCAGGTTCTACTCTATCACCATATTGAATTTTTAGCACATACACTCTGTAAATCAAAAACAGATCTGATTAAAATGAATTGTGTCAGTCAGTCAGAATCATGATTTTAAATATGACTGAATTTGCTGGTAAAACATTGTCACATTGCTTTCAATACATTATCTTAAATCACATTACTTTTAGATCAAACATAAAGTAATGTAAGTAGTAGCTCAGTTTGGATACAATAACATGTATGAATTTCCTTTGGATTCTAATTTGGTGTATGACTTTGAAGGATAAATCACACAATTATGAAAAATCCTTGGGAAAAATAATTTTATAGATATCCTATATATTAGGAATTGTTTTCATGCCTGATATGAAATTCTTTTACCAACACATGCACGTGAGAGGCGATG
Organism: Plecturocebus donacophilus; assembly: GCA_004027715.1. Taxonomy (NCBI): domain Eukaryota; kingdom Metazoa; phylum Chordata; class Mammalia; order Primates; family Pitheciidae; genus Plecturocebus; species Plecturocebus donacophilus. Next base: position 54,776 of record PVKP010002356.1, read on the forward strand.
AAATAAAACTCACATTTAGGGAGTCCAAGGTGGGCGGATTGCCTGAGCTCAGGAGTTCAACCAGCTTGGGTAATATGGTGAAACCCCATCTCTACTAAAATTATGAAAAATTAGCCAAGCCTAATGGCATGTGCCTATAGTCCCAGCTACTCAGGAAACTGAAGCAGGAGAATTGCTTGAATCCAGGAGGTGGAGGTTGCAGTGAGCTGAGAAAGTGCCACAGCACTCCAGCCTAGGCAAAAGAGCGAGACTCCGTCTCCAGAAAAAAAAATACTAAAAACAAAAAAACTCACATTTAAATGTCTTAGTCCTAAACTACTCTCTTATAAGAAATTATTAAATAAATATTAGACCTTTCTCTAGGATAATTTTTAAAATATTATTATCTAATCCTCTTTTTAGTACATGTAGATCCAGGTTGTAGCATCAGTTAATTTAGAGTTTTAGCAAGACAGTTCAAATTCATTAAAATTCCTGACATGGAACATCACAAAGAATAGATGACTTTTTCTACAGGTTTAATAAACATTTGATATTTTCATACCTTATTTCTCATAAATCTAAAATCAAATTGCTTTCTAAGAAGCAAATACCCATATGTTATTTTGTTTTACAGAAGAAGTTGTAGTATCTTACCTACCAGTATCTAAGAGCACTACTTACATTTTAGGTATCTTTAAGTTATTTATAGTTATATAACCTAAATATTTATTACAACTGTAGCACATATAAAAAATACTGTGTAATACATAAGCTATTCACTGTGTGGCTCATCACAATAAGGCAGTGAAGTTGAAATAAGAGTAGATTAACTGCTTTGGCAACTTTGCACATTTTAATCTCTTACTTGATGGTTCCTAAAATTTTAGGAAATGAATATCAGAGACAAATTTAAAGGTATTTTTGAATATAAGATATAATGTACAATGAAATTTTAACAGGGATCCAGTGTTCTACTTTTGATATGAAGTTAATAGGTTAAATCTGAAACTGTCTAATGAAGCCATAGTAGAAAGGTAAAGACTAGTCACTGCCTTTTTACTCAATTTATATCAGCCCTTGTTTTTGAAAAGTTATATATTTTAAAGAAATTTTAGAGACAGTATAATGTCTTAGAAAGTATTTACGTAAACTGAATAATTTTAGAATTGAAAAGTCTATACAGGTGGAATCAGTCTATGCAGGTCAAGTGTCCCTTACCCAAAATGCTGGGGACCAGAGGTGTTTCATATTTTGAATATTTTTTATATTTTGGTATACTTGTACTATATACATTATGTATTTTCCAGTTGAGTATCCTAATCTGAAAATCCAAAATGTTCCAGTGATCATTTATTTTGCACATCATATCAGTACTCAAAAAGTTTTGGATTTGGGAACACTTCAGATTTTGAATTTTTTGATTATGAATGCTCAGCCTGTACTTTGACTAGAGTAGAAGGTGAATAGAATGAACAAGAATGAAAATGAAAACAAAAAAGAGAAACATGTACTAGAAAAAAAATGAATAATATACTTTTGAGGTTCTAAGTATGTACAAATAATTTAATGAATTTTCCATTCAAGCATTTCATTATTGTGTTTAATTTATATTTCAGTCTTCGTAAGCCATCTCTTACCACTCAAAGGATGTTATTGTTTTTATATTGGAAATCATATGTTAGTGTTTGGATTATTTTAGATTCTACACCTACTTTTACAAAGGTACACCTTTATTTGGTGTGGGCTAAGTAGTCATTCATCTCACCATCTATGTCTTTTCCATGATCTAATGATAGAGCTCACACTTTCTTGTTTTTAATCTTTAGTATAACATACATAAAGATCAGTACAGAAGCTGTGATAACGTCTCTGCCAAATCATCAGATAGTGATGTCAGTGATGTTTCCGCCATTTCCCGAACCAGCAGTGCCTCACGCCTCAGCAGCACAAGCTTTATGTCAGAGCAATCTGAGCGCCCCAGGGGTAGAATCAGGTGAGTTGCCAGTACTGTTTATATAAACTGGATCTTTATCTGTGATATAAAAATGCAACTAGCTTCCTGAATATTTTTTCTATAATAGAGTTTAGGTCACAGTGGGTTAAGTATTTATCAACTACTATGTCGTATTGCCAACAGAATGTTTAGTATTGACTACTATCAGATACATCTTATAACCCTAGTCACAATTTTACAGATCGCTCTGAGTCACATTTGTAGTAGTTTCCACTAGTATGATTAAGTTCTCTTCCTTTAGTCCAACATCAGAAAGTGTATTCTGTAAAGGGCCACATAGTGAATATTTTGGGCTTTGCAGGGCATTCTTTGTTGCAACTACTCAACAGTGTCATTGTAGTGTGACAGCTATATAAATAAATCAACATGGGTGTGTGTGGGGAGGTATATATGGGGTTGTAGTGGATGTGGTAATAAAATAAACATCACTAATTACATTATGTGAGTTGTAAGGCATTTACCTCAATTTTGTTTAAGTCACCAGTAGTATTTTTTTGTTCTTAAAAGACAAATACCCTGCTGAAAGGGAAGAGACCCCAGGCATCCAAGTGCTGTCTAAACTAAAGCAGATTGATTGTGGACAAAGCATATTTTGTATTAGTTCTTTACTAGTTTTCAGAAGTGAAAGTTTCATATAGTTACAGTTATGTAACCTAAATCTTTATTACAATTGAAGGAATTGTGGGATTGATGAGAGGTCCAATAAATATGTGTTAAAAATAGGAACAAACACTTTCTTAATACTCTGAAAGTCTGATGTTAGTGCACATTTTGATGATGTACAATGAATTGTATTTTGAAGATTCTTCCTTGTTTCTTGAAGCAAATTAAAAGTAATCATCCTTCTGTTATTTAATAATTTCATACTCTGATAATCCAACATGAGCAATTTCAACTGATAAAGATCTTGGTAGAAATGTTTTATCTTTACTTTTAGTGTTCTCAGCAGCTGATTCTAACAGAATATAAAGTTCTTTAAAATTTAAGAAAGAATTATAAGAGCTCAAAAATGTAGCCGTATTGAGCTGCTTAAGATCAAGGGCTAAGAAATAGTCTCATAGATTCCTTTTTATTGAATTCTTAATAAGAATAAATGTTTTAGAAACTATTGAATTTAGTAAAGAATGTAATAAATAAGACTTAACTAAGGTCTTTTTCACCTTATTCACTAAAAACACTTTGAAGTAATTTTTATTTATATTCACTACAGAGCCAATTACCTTGAGCTCTGTGCTTTAAAGTATTACTAGTTAATATAATTTGTATTGCTAACCAATTGCATATAATAACTTGTGGGTTCATTTTCATTCTCCTAAAATTTTAGAAGTAAGAATCTTCAAAAATTTATCTTACTGTAAAATTTAGTTACATGATTTCTTTTCGAAAGAATAGGAGAACAACGACAACAAAGGACTATGATTTTATACAAGGAGAATGGGGGAAACCACATGTTAGTAGTGTATTGGAATCAGTGTTACTTTGTGGGGAAAATGGCAACTCAACAAATCAGCATTGACTATATCATGACAAGGAGCAAAAGAGAGAAGATTCTTTCCTTCCTTGATTCACATGAATATTCATATTTAGTCAAGGTGGTAGGAAGGGGGTGGACCTAAAAGGAGTATAAATAAACTTCTTGGTGATAAATCTATTTTCTCTAGGTACTTTTCTGTTTTCATCTTTCTTTCCCTTCTTTGTAGTTTAAAACCCATGTAAACTGAGACTTTATTTTATATAAGTGAATTATGTAAATTTAGGCACTAGAGCGAATAAACAAGTTTCCCCTTAAGCTAACATAAAGAGCTACTTTTCTTGTAATCTCATACTGTATGTCAGTGATTCGTCATATGTGGTACATATTTGATCTTCTCAGAATAATTAGGAAGAATAGAGAGAAATAATAAGATGTGAGAAGGGACACATCTTCTCTTCTGACATTTGTAGACTATCACTTCATGTGCATTCTTCTGTCTACATATCCTCATAGACACACAGACAAACATATAGCATACACACACACACACACACACACACACACACACACACACAGATATTTTGCTTCCATCATCAATCCTGTGGTAAAATCCTGAGAGAGGACAGTTTAGGATGATAAAGAATAAAATGACATCAGCATAAAAACATCAAAATTCTGTGAACAAGCGTTACAGGTTCTTCAACTGTGAATATCCCCTGCCCTTATAGCTAACACTATGAGGAATGATGGTTCTTAATATATTACTGTTTCTTATTTCTTTATTTTTTTGCAACTAACATCTGCATAATTTTTATAATTCTGTTTACTTAGGTTCATGGTTAAAATATGAACAAAGCTAATTATAATGATAGAATATATTTACATATAAATTGTAATAATAAGCAGCAAACTTTTTAGTTCCTATCATGTGTAAGTACTTTATTATTTTCTACTTTTTTTAAAGTTGTAAATTCCTTTACTGTTATCTTCCTCACCACCAAGACCATGACGCGTCCAGTCTACTCCCTAACCTCTTTACCGAAAAAGATGCTACCTCCTTCCCAGACAGATGAGAGAGAGCAGGTCTTCAGGCTGAATCTACAATTAGGCTTTCCCTCCCCTAGCCTGGAGCACCGGACAGGAGGTGACTCCTGGTGACAGATGGATGGGTGATGGACTGAAAAGAGGGGAAAAGGAAAGGCTATTACAGGCTCAGCTCTGTTCTTCCAGCCTTGCCTCTGGGTCTAGGGGAAACAGAGGCACGACTGACCAGGACCAGGGTCATGCCCAGCGTGGCCATAGTCACGTGTGGGGTAGTCCAGTGAATACCATGCACTCCCAGCAAGGCTGCTGCTTGGTGTTTTGAGGCTGCTGTGGTCACAGACACTCCCCTGGCCTTGGCTTCCTATCAACAAGCTGGGGGTGGGAGAAGGAGGGAGAAGCAACCCCTTCCTTAGGAGCCTCACAGGCTGCAGCAAGAAAGCAGCCAGCCTGGGGCAGCGGTTTCCAGGGAAGAGGGCATCTAGATCCCAGAGCAGCGCTGTTGGCCCTCTGGTTTCAGAGGCTACCCCCTAGTAGGCAGAACCGGTTGACAGTGGACACTGGGGACAGGAGGTGGGTTGTGGTGCCAGTGGCATTACCACATTGGGAGTGTAGATAGGCAAGTAGGAGGTGGGCAGCATTCCCCAGAGGGAGGTCCTGTGTCCCCCACTGGACAGCCCCCTAGGAAGTAAGGTACCCTGCAGTAATTGGAAAGACCAGCCCCTAGCCTCAGGGGAGAGGGTTGAGGGCCTCATGGCTCCCCACTGGGAAGCCTCCCCCTCGACTCTTATGGGGCTGAGAAGGGGGCAGAGGGGCCACAGAGACCTTTCAGAGGAGGGTGGGTAGGGTGGACACCACCTCCTCCCCACTGCTCCCCATGCCTGCAGGAGCTAGGCTGCTCTGTGGCCCCAGCCCCACCCAGGGTACCACCTCCCCAGAGTCCCCTTGCAGAGACTTGATGCTGAAGATCTTACTAGGTGGCAGCGGCGGGCCGGGCGGACCATGCAGTAAGTAGGGGCCCAGGTCTTTGGCGAAGGCTCCACGCACGCACGCCAGTTCTGCCAGCGCCTGCACAGACAGGGCTGTGTTTTGCGGCCATAGCGGCTCTACCTGAATCAGGCTCATGTTTGCTGCCCAGAAGTTGCCTTTGGCCTGGGGCTTTGCAGGGTCCACAACTATACATTTATTAAAATTTGGCATTTGATATCCGTAGGCATAATAATCAATAAGCATATACTGAAAGGAATATTCTATTTATTTCAGGATTTTAAAGCAATATAGGTTAAATTATTCAATATTTTAAGTTGTGATAGCAAAGGTAGAAGTTAATATCTTCTGGAAAATCAATCTTGATACTACAGTTATGTTTGCAAAGTGTTAAAGAAAGTAATTTCCAATGCCCCTTATTTCACAATAGTTCTTCAATTCAGTAAAGAAATACAGGATATAATTCAAAAGTAATCCTTGGGTTTTTGTTTTAGCATATGAAAAGTAGTTAACTGCAAAATTGTTTGCTGTTTTAATAGCTAAAATAAATGAAACTTTTATATGCTCACTGATTATTATGCCTACTGACATCAGATGTAATCAAGAGTGAGCCAGAAGGAATATTATTATATTTGTTTTATTTTAGCTATTCACACTTAGTTTTGCATGCCTGTTATACTATAGATAAATAAGGTTTATTGCGATCTACAAAAATACTAAAAAGAAAGCGAGGAAAATTTTGTGGAAATTAGGTGACAAGGAAAGATGAATCTGCACACAGTGAAAAATATTAAATATATGAGAAAAAATCTATTTAAGTGTTTTCTTTCTAGTGTTTTGTTTTATAACATTTTGATAGTTCAAGGTCGATGAGCCATTCCCACTACTATTTCTTGTAAATAGATTAAAGCTGGCCAGAAAGAATGTGACATGTACCCTTTACAAAGACTCTAGATGTATGACAAATATATTAATAAATTACTATATTACACTTATGAACATATATGACTGAATCAATCCCTATACCATATGTATAAATTATAGTGGCATTGTTATACCATAATCAGAATATTGCTTGAACTATGAATATAAGTAACACAAAAGTCTTGATAATAGCCAAATACATAACTTTTGGGACAGGTGAATAACTTTTCCTGGTTAGGTTCTTCCTTGCAAACCATTTAAGGCTGCAGTTTGAAGTGAAGCATCACTGGTAGAGTTTGAGACAGCTGCGGCATGCTTTTATTTTTACCTTTATACTCTGTGAGTTTATTGTAGATTTACTAACATATGTTTAATCAAATTCCGGGAAGCTCAGTGGCATGTAAGGTGAATGCTTACTAGATAGTAGACAAGAAAAATGGTCAGTTAAAATTTTCAAAACTTAATAGAAACCTGTAATATTTTATCAATATGGGGTTATATTTGTAGATATGACCATGCATAATTAGATATTAGATAGTATTACCTTTGGGGAGAAAATAACTATACATTGTTTATGGAGCTTTAAAAGTACATTGTATAACATCTCATTATTTGTAGAAATCTAATTTCCTGTATCTTTATTTTCTTTGTTAGAATAAATTAGATTATTTTTGTAACATATTGAAGTCCTCTTAAGCCAGTCATTTTGCCATTGGATAGCTAATATGGCATTGAACATTCTTAATATAACTGGTCTTTGTGGTAATTACAACACATCAAAGAAAAAAGAATCAAATAAGTTGCCTTTGAGGAAGACCTCATGTGCTATAAAAGTGTGTTAATATGTTTAGGTTTGCATATTAGAGAACCAAACACTGATTATGAACCTAGCAGTGTTGTGTCAGTAGGTAACTAATTGTTTTACTGGTCCCCAGGCATGAACTCTGGTTATCAACATTAAATACCCTCTCTTTGGGCAAGTATTCATATTTCTGCAACAATCAACATATTATTTGGAATAGATACAATATCCTTTAATATTGAGAATCAGTGCTTTCCAAACATCACCTATTTGATATGTCACTTTCATAAGTGTTTCCATAACATCTATATTACTACATTTTTAATGTATTAAAATATTGTGATTTATTAAGTATCCTTTATAAGTAGACCAGGTATTCTGATAGGTGACTTATATACAACATTGTTACTGCTAAAGAGTCCTGTCATGTAATTGTTAGTAATCTCATTTCACAGATAAAGGTAAAGCAGCCTGTTGAGTTCACATGACCAGTAAGCCCTAGAGCCAGAATTTAGAGGGTGCCCAGCTTAAAAACTCTTTCCTCCATTTAACCTAAACTTTTTTTGTAATTCATAATGCAATATTTAAGATACACAAAATGTATGAATAATAATAAAGGCTTATGTACCTACTACCAAGCTTAAAAAGTCAAATACTGGCCAGATGCGGCAAATCACAAAGTCAGGAGATAGAGACCATCCTGGCCAACATGGTGAAATTCCTTCTCTACTAAAATACAAAAAAATTAGCTGGGCTTGGTGGCGGGTGCTTGTAGTCCTAGCTACTCAGGAGGCTGAGGCAGAGGAATTGCTTAAGCCCAGGCAGCGGAGGATGCTGTGAGCCGAGATCGTGCCAGTACACTACAGCCTGGGTGACAGAGCAAGACTCTTTCTCAAAAAAAAAAAAAAAAAAAAATAGGCAAATATTACCATTATATCTGAATCTCATTTTACCTTTTCAATCCAGTCATTTGTATGTTAGACTCAGACTTTCACTGGTCTGAATGCAGCTCTGTCCTTTTTCAAGACTTTACAAACATTAAGTCTGTTTCTAGCCTACATTTCATTGGTCTATGTCTGTTCCTTTACTAAAACCACTCTGTCATAATTCATACAGCTTATTTATATAACTCATAATACATACCATAATAGTGCAAATCTGCCTGTTTTATTCTTATTTAATTTATTTTTTGAGAAGGGGATCTTGTTCTGTCACCTAAGCTGGAGAACAGTGACACAATTACAGCTCACTGCAGCCTCTACCTCCTGGGGTCAATTGATCCTCCCACCTCAGCCTCCCAAGTAGCTGAGACTATAGGTGCGTGCCACCACACATGGCTACTTTTTTTTTTTTAAGAGATAGGGTTTTACCATGTTGCCTAGGCTGGTGTTGAACTCTTGGGCTCAAGCAATCCACACGTCTCAGCTTCTGAAAGTATTAGAATTACAGGTGTGAGCTACCATACCCAGCCTTATTCTTATTCATTATCAAGAGTATCATGGCTTTTTTTGTCTTTTGTTCTTACACATTGATTTTAGAATAAGTGCATTAAGTTCTACAAAATAAATCCTTGGTTTGAAACTATATTAAATGTATAAATTGATTTATGGGTAATCAGAGTCTTTAGAAGATTGAACCTTCCAACATTGTATACCTCAATTGATTTTTTTAATATCTCTCAATGAAGCTTTAAATTTTTCTCAATAAAGTTTATGCATAGCTGTCATAGATATATATACCATATATTTTTGATGTCATTAATGGCATCTTCTTTTTTTTATTTTCTCCATGTTGCTATTTTATAAAAATGAAATTCATTTTTCAATTTTTTCTAATACTATATTATTCTAAATAAGTCTAACCCTCCTTCCCTTGAAATGTGGCTTTATCTTTATCTCACCAATTTTAGTTTGTAACATATTCATGTTTGTGTAATTTTAAGTATATTTAAATTTCATCACATTTTTATTTCCTTTTTATCCATTAATTATTTAGAAGTAAGTCTTTAAATTTCCAAAGATTTGGAGTATTTTTATTTATTTTTAACTTAATTGCCTTAATGGCATTGTGGTAGAGTGTGTTTTGTTTGATATTATTTGAAGTTTGATCTGTCACCTACTTTTTTGGTCATTTTTGTCATTTTGTATATATTACACATGGTTGAGAAGAAACTCTAACTTAAACCTCAAGTTAGAGTTATCTGTATATCAAATACATGAAGCTTATTATTCACACTGTTCAAAACTTCAGTTGGTTTACTACTCTTTGCCTCCATTATGCTGGAAATTATGCAGTTTCTGTGATTTTTGCTGACTAGTGTCTCAAGCATATAAATTTTGTTAAATAGTAAATCTAAAGTTAATAATTACTTCTACTTCCTCCTGGGGGGGAAAAAGTGACTGTCGTATGCTTTATCTGTACTACTATCCATCCCCATTTGCATATTCTTGTCCAATGTTTTAATTATAGATTGATTCTTTTTTTTCTTATTGCATGTTATAGTTTTAATGCCTTATATTAAACCACATATATTCTAGTTTGTTAACCATTATTAGTGCATCTTAGACCTTCATTCCGGATCATTTTCCTTTCTGAAAAAAAGTACATTAGAAAGCCACCAGTGAGGGTCTATGAGAGTTTAGACTGAGGCACACATTTTTCCTAGTTGTTGTTCTTTAAGGGTCTCGGCTCATGAGGATATCAGTTCTAACCCCTCACTAGACCTGTAAGATTTCCAGACATTCATCATTCACTTACCAATCTGTTCTAGTTCTCTTTTGGTCTTTGGCTAAGGAGATATGCCTTTCTTTCTTGTGACCTCAAGTTTGTATTTTAACAGGTATTTGTGGTAATTTTCCCATCATAATGACTAGGCATTTGGAAGTGAAAGGATTTTTCAAAATCAAAATATATCATCTACCATACTGCCAGAAATATTTCATATTTGATGTTTTACCGTTTTTCTTATTTTTTTTTTTAATTTTCTTACTTAGGATAATATTTAAAAATAATAAGAAAAACACGTAGGTGTGAAAAGTAAGAAGGATTGTGGCTTTAGAGACTTTATCACAAGTTAGAGGGCAGATGCCACGGCAAAGCAAACAGAGTTGGAGCTTGAACTGGAAGTAATAACTAAGGGGCTTGAGAAAATACTAATCAGGAACATAGAAGAAGATGGTAAAGGGAGCCAAGAACTGTAAAACTTCTGGGAAAGAAGAAAGCACCAGCAGAGACAGGATCATTTCAGTTATGAGGTGGAATGGAAGCAGGGGAATGAAGAACTAATATAGAAGGTAAAGGTAGATACAGCTCAAACTGAGAAAGAGATTCTGAATTCTCAGAGGATAATGGAATATAAGAGAGAAGAATGAGGTGAGCCTGAAGTAAAGGGAGTGGTTAGTCATCATTAAATAAATCTAAATCTGGCCCACTGCCTATTATTGTGAATAAAGATTTGTTGGAACACATCTATGCCCATTTCCTTATATACTGTCTATGGCTGTTTTCCCACCACAACAATTGAGTGTCTGCAGCAGAATCAAGTAGTTGCAACAGAATCAGTATGACCCTCAAAGTCTAAAATATTTGCTATCTGGCCCTTTACAACCCTGGCTTATGTGAAATATACAAATTTTCTGAAAAGTACAACTTACTAGAAATGTCATAAGAATGAACTAAAAATCTAAGGAATTCTATATTTAGGTTCTTAAATTATTCTGTAATTGTTTTCAACCTTTTCACAAAGAAATGTCCTGACCCAGGTAGATCCTGATAAGTAATTACAGATATTTAAAGAATAAATACTCTGTCTTACACAATTTTTTCCTAAGGAACACCTTGAAACTTGGTGAAGCCAGTCTTTCCCTGATACATTTGGTAAGGACATTACAAGATATAAAAATTAGGGCAAAATCTCTCATTAAAATAGACAAAGAGACCACAAACAAAATTTTAGCAAATTGATTCCATATAGAGAGAGGGATGATAAATGATGGATGAATTTATGGATCATTATTTACAGTTTATATGATTATGCATATAGAATATTCAAAATATATATAATATATATAAAATAACTCTTAGAATTAATGAATTTAGCAAAGTCACTGGATATAAGGTCAATGTATAAAAAGGAATTTTATTTTTATGTACCAGCAACAAACCTTATGAAATGAAATTTGCAAAATGCCATCAATGTAATATACTGAGAAATATAAAATACCTAGAAATAAATCCCAGACCTAGGAATAAACTAATGAAATGTGCATGAGCCCTCAACACTGAAGACTGCTTATAGCTTCACATAAAACTCAGCACATGTATGCATGTGGGAATGAGATTTAATAAAAATTACAGAGGTAATTACTTTTTAAGGTCCAGCTTGCTTAAAGAGATTGAATATAAATAGTGATCTAACTTGAGTGCATTTTTCAGTTCTAACTGATTCTCATTATCAAAATAAGTCCACCAGATACCTTTAGGAGGTATTTAATGCCGCCTTGGTTATTAATCACCAATCCCTGTGTTATGACCACTAAAAATTATAGGATAGATGCCTGGAGACGGGCTTCTTTATATCGATCAACAAGTTTCTGTCCATATCTACTATTTGTGGTTAGTAATTTATGTATTGATCCAGATGTAAGTGTGGGGCTCAAATAATTTTTGTTATTTAGCTTTTAATATTTTTGTAAATAGCATTATGAACTTATATGAATTATTATTATTTATACTACTTGTTCCTTCTTAAGGCTTAGCGTAGAATCATGGTAGATTTCTAGGTTCTTTTAGTGGATTAATACATGTAAATTGATTGTAATTGTTTTTAAGCTGAGTTTGTCATGAAGAGTGGGAACTACTCTTACATAGCCCCTCGTGTCTTCTGAAACCATCCTTGGTTTCTGAAAGAAGGTGTTTTAGAACTTGTATCTTTTATCCTCTTTTAAAATGTTGTGTCAGCCACCTTACCTTGTAATAGTTAGCCAAAGTCTGGCAACTGAAGGTGCAGATTTGATTGTCTTACATCATCCATCACTTGTATATCTATAAGTAACACCTAGTCATTTTAGTCTGTATTTGGGAACGTAAGCTTCTGATGTTTTAATTTCATTCTATTATTTTTAAAAACTATTGTTTAAGTTAGTTTCTTGGTTGTCTGTCACCATAATTTAATTGATTTTATCCACATTACTTGTTTATATTTTACTATGCAATCAGTACATATTCTACAATTGATAGTATGTTATTGTTTAATTAGCAGCATTTTTCATTCTTAAGAGAGAGACTCCTTACCCCCATTCCTGAGTTACTTGGTCTGATAGGCAGGACAGTGTGCCCCCAATAAAGGGGTCCATATCTTAATCCTCAGAAAAATGGGAATTAGAGTGTCAGATGGAATTAAGATTGCTGTTATCTGACTTTAAAGTAGGGAGCTTATATAAAGTTATCCAGTGGGCTCAATGTAGTCATAAGAGTGCTTATAAGTGAGAGAAGGAGGCACCGGAGTCAGTCAAAGACAGAGATGTGATATAGAAGCAGAGGTCACAGCGATTCCACATGAGAAAGACTCAACCAGTCATTGTTCCCTTTGACAACGGAAGAAAGGGCTGTGAGGAATTTGGGCAGACTATGTTAACATTAACTAGAAAAGGCAAGGAAACAGATTCTCCCCTAGAGCCCCCAGACAGAATTTAGTCCTGCTGACACCTTGATTTTAGGACTTCTGACCTCCAGAACTGAAAGATAATAAATTTGTGTTGTTTTAAGCCACCAAAAAAATTACATAAAATAATGATATATCCTAATACTGATGGCATCTTTGATTTGGCTGAATGTGTATAGATACTTGATTACCTTTTCCATTTAGTGCTTAATTATTTCATACCAAATCATATGTGTAATTTATAATGTGGACCAAAGTGTTATTACTCTAGATTTCATTTTCTCTGACAGTATGAGGTACCCAAAATTCATTTGTTTTTATGGTTGATAATATTTCATTGTATGGATTTAACACATCTTGTTGATCTGTTCATCAGCTGATGGGCATTTGGTTTGTTTCTACTTTCTGACTTTTGCAAATAATGTTAATATGAATAGTTCATATATGTTTGTGTGGATATATATTTTCGATTGTCTTGAGTGTATACCTAAGAATGGAATTGCTGCATCATGTGGTAACTCTAGTTTACCTGTATTTAACTAAAGTGCCAACATATTTTCTGAAGCAGCTCCATCATTTTACATCCCCATTAGAATATTGAGGGCTCCAGTTTGTCCTAATTCTAGTCAATCTTGTTATTGTCTATTTTTTATTATAGTTATCCTCGTACATTTAAAGTGGAATATCATTGTGGTTTTCATAAAGCTGCTGTTAAGCCAAACTTATCAAACTACTTTGTTATCTTTAAGAATTCACTTTGATTGTGAATTTAGATTCATTAAAGTTCTTCTGAGTTAGCAATTTTTTGAGAAGCAATTTTCCTTAAAAGGATAGCATTTTTAAAGTATTGGAAGTTCAGTTTCTTTCTTCTCTGGGGATTCTTTAATTCCCTATGCTAGAATTATCTGAGTACTTACCTATACAAATCAATCAGAGCAGGAGCTCTATTAAATTTAAAATATTATTCTATAAACACACATGCATATGCATATTTATTTCAGCACTATTCATAATAATAAAGACTTAGAACCTACACAAATGCCCATCAATAATAGACTAGATAAAGAAAATATGGCACATATGCACCATGGAATACTATGCAGCCATATAAAAGGATGAGTTCATGTCCTTTGCAGGGACATGGATGAAGCTGGAAACCATCATTCTCAGCAGATTAACACAGGAACAGAAAACCAAGCACCTCATGTTCTCACTCATAAGTGGGAGTTGGACAATGAGAACACATGGACACAGGGAGAGGAACATCACACACTGGGGCCTGTGGAGGGTGGGGTTCGAGGGGAGGGATAGCATTAGGAGAAATACCTAATGTAGATGACGAGTTGATGGGTACAGCAAACCACGATAGCACATGTATACCTATGTAACAAACCTGCACATTCTGCACATGTATCCCAGAACCTAAAGTAAAATAAAAAACCCCCCCAAAAATCTCATTTACCCCATAAATATATATACCTACTATGTACCCATAAAGTTGAAAATTAAAACATTTTTTTAAAACAAAAAAAATTAAATAAAATATGTTGGGATCTAGTATTTGTCTATTTGGACAGCTATCCCTGTGATATACACAAAGTAAGAGATTTTTTTTGTCACTAATTGAGAAGATAATTTTTTAGCAAAGAGAATTAGCAGGTTCAGTGTTACCAGTCAGTTATGGGGTTAAAATTAACATAGTAACCTAAGCCTAGACTTTAAAAGATTTTTCTTCTTTCACTGTCAACAATATATTTCTTGAGTGATATGAGTTTTTAGTAGCATGCAGAAAATATATATATATGCAAAAAATTTAACAATCTACATTTTCTGTCATCTACCACCCGTCTTTCAGTGTATTACTGATATATTGAAATCTGTTGGCCAGCCATATGACAGATTTCATCTATAAATAGATTCCTTATTGAAACCACCACTAATTGATAACATGTTATTAGTCATAAGCAATGCAGAATCAGAGCCAGTCTTGCCAAGACCCAGAACCAGAAAGAAACAAAACAAAACCAAAACACGCATAGAAAACCAGAGTCAGAAAAAAAGAAAACAGAAAGAAGACTGTGCTGTTGCCTCTTGAGATTAAATCTAGAAGCCAGGAAAAGGCATTCTTGGGCTAATAGAGCCCATGAAATGCCTGCTTGAACAACACAGCTAATTGGCTTAAAAAGGAAGTTCACTTAAATGTCTTTGGTGGGACTTCCAGTACTATCAGAACGTAATTCTCAAAATCAAAACATAACCACCAGAAAAATAGCAAATGTTGGAGCTTTAATTAACTAATTTGTGAGAAAACCAACAGTATAGCAAGCTGTTTCCAAAGATGATCCAGGAAACCTTTGTAATTTTGTACACACACAAATAGTTATTGGGGAAAAATGGAATACTGAAATTAGATTACTAAGTTAGATTCAAAACTGGAAAATGTGTTTCTAAGGCAATAAAACTATGATGTATTGGTTATCCTCTCTAGAGCCAGATATAATCATTTGCCCTTTATCAGTTTTTTTGTTTTTCAAATTAACATCTAACTTTGCAAATAATTATAAAATGCTTGGACTGTAATTATAAGAGTAAATACTAGGCCAAAAATTTTACATTTCTGTAGAGAGTCAAATGACCCTTAGGTGGGCTTGTTAGGGAATGCTCGAGAAAAGTGTCCAGGAAACTAATTTGTTTAGTTGGTTGGGTTTGTCTTATTTCCAAGATTGGATATTTTTTTCTTACTCTGAGCAGTTGGGTAGATGGGTGTCTATAATGTGATACGAAAGATTGGAGAGGGAGCAGGTTTCTCGAGGAGTTCAACACTTTGAGAGCCTTATTAGATGTATCGAAGCAGATACATCAGTTGACCACTAGATATATAAATCTGAAGTCCAAGGCTGAGTTCAAAGTGGAGAAAAATAATTGGGATCTGCATTATATAGATAGTACATAAAGCTTGGGACCAGACGAGATATCTGTGGAGTTCATTTCTTGTGGAAGAATATAGGCTAAAGGGTTGGGCATTGAGGAACTCCTACATGTAGTAATAAAAGAGGACCAAGGTCCTGCCAGTGAGGCACAGGTTTGGAAAATCCATGAGAATAAAATATTTCAAGACAAGGGAAGCAAATGCTCTGACAAATGCATGACATATTTAGAGGTCAAAAGGATGAGGACTGATAAGTAACAGGATTTTATTATGTGGAGTTGTTAACAACTGATAAAAGACAGTTTTAGTGAAGTGTTAGGGACAAAGCCTGATTCAAATTAGTTCCCAAAAAAATAGGAGGAGAGGATATATAAATAACTACTTGAGATTTTCCAGCAAAATGTCTAGAGGAAGAGATGAGATCAAAAAGAAGAGGATTTCATTTTATTTTTAAAGATGGGTTATACTGATCACTTTTTCACTTTCTACTTATAAGTCAATTCATTCAGCAATGGGAAGGGGGCTGTAGCAGTTTTGGTGATGCATAAGGTGCATGCTGTTATGTAATATCAGAATTTTAATGTAATCAGTACAAAATATAAAACAAAGGGCCAGGAGAAAACAATCATGAAGCTAGAGAGACTGAAAAGCTTTATTAAGCAGAAAGCCTTAAGATGCATCTTAAAGGATTCTGATATGTATAAATGATAGGAATAATTTTTTAAGAAACAGAAGCAGAACAAATAAAAGTTAAGAAATGGGGCAATAGAAGGCATATTTGTGCTGTAATCTTCAGATTGATTGGATTAATCTGACTGATTAGATCCTCTGAACTGCCTCCTCAGTTAGAAGAAATGAAAATATCTTAAATGTTTTTTCATTGAATAATTATAGTATTATAGATTATTTAAGAAGCTATACATGTCCTCATATAAGAATGTTTTTAAGCAGCTAGAAAAATATTTTCTTTTTTGAGACAAAAAGCATCTCATAATTTATTCACCCAATCATTTTTAATAAACTTGACCCCCTCCCAATGATAATACTTGTTATACATGTTTTTCCAGAACTTTTATTTGTCAAAATTGTACAGTATTTCACTGCCAAAATTGGATATCCATAAAATAAAGTTTTGAATCTTCCCAGCTCATCTTAAATTTTAATAATAAAATATGATAGAAGACATTTTCCTATACTTTTAAACTTCTTTATAAACTAAAGAACAATGTCCAGAATTTCACAGTGGTATTTTTTTGTAGACTGTAATTTTTTTGTAGACTGTAATTTTTTGTAGAGTGTAATTTTTTGCATTAAAAATGCAAATTGCAAGCTGTAATAGAATTCCATCTTTATGGAAATAATGGGGAGAAAAAAGGGTTCATGTTAATTAATTCATACTTTCCTTTAAAGGTTAAAAATATCATCAGAAGAGAGGTTTTCAGTAACCACTGTGGAGAGTGTCCTAAAAAGATTGATGAGAGATGAGAAACCACTGCTTTCTCTGTTGTAGGCATTTGATTGAGCATGGACATTTTAAGTATGAAATTGACAAAATGCTGACATTTCTGTAGATTCCTCAGCAGAATTCTGCAAGTAAAATAGTAAAAACAAAACAAAACAAAACAAACAAACAAAAGGAGACAGAGTAGCCTTAAGGATGAGTGGCATATTTAGATAATGCTTTCAAATATGTTGGTAAAGACACAGGAGAAATTGACTGTAATATTTGTCAGGAAAGAAAGTCTGCTGGAGTTGGGAATATAAATCCCACAGGAATTAGTTTGAGACTGGTCATGTATAATACTCATATTTATGTCTCGAAAAATGTGGATAAAATGCATAGCAAAATTATCAGATTTGCAAGTGACTTTTAAAACTTTGAATTAATTAAAATCTGACTGGAATAAATTGAAAGACCAAGAATTATATATTACTATCAGAATTTTGATGTGGACCAGTTCAAGTAATGCAACTAAGTATTAAAAACTACAAAACGTTCTCGTCAAGTAGAGGTCTCAATTTTCAATTCACAGTTCATGAAGGATCCTAAGGACCAGTCTTGTCTTTTTTCCATAGCTTATAAACTCTCCTTTCTGATCTTACCCTCCCACCTTTCTGAACTCACCTCAGACCAGTTTCTCTCTCATTATGTATATGACAACAAACCTGTTACATAATCCCAAGACTTTCTGTTTCATAATGTATAATCATATTAGGATTTGTTCTGACTCACATATTAAATATCCTCACTATTAAAGATGCTATATCAGCTAGTGTGCATTTTGTAGTTCAAAACAAAAAGTAGAAAATGAAGAAGATCAAAATGGTGATAAGGGTCACTTAAATTTGGTTTTGCAAATATTTGAGGAAACATAAAATTAAGAAGGTCATTTTAGATGTACCAGGACAGGTTTTTATTAGACAGAAAGGACCTGTATGGATAATAAAACTGCCTATGGATTGTAATTTAAAAGATTGTGAGAATCCTAACATCCATGCTCCCCGCTTGCTTGCTCTACCTCTCATCAACTCTCAGACATAATTTACTTTAGCTAGTAGAAAGGAGTATTTCCCAGCTAACTTTCCATGCTATGTAAAATAATTGACAATAATATATTCTTCAGGGAGAGAAGGAATCTACTCAGATAAACTTGTACAAGCTGGTAGCATAGACAAGTTAAGTTTTGATAGGAAAAACAAAAACCAAAAAAGAAATCAGCCTACATCATGCAAATGTGAGGCACTGAAAGAAGGAAATGAGATGAAAAGTTTTGTGTAGAGGAAATGGAGCATAGGGGACAAGGAAGAAGGAGGGAAAACTTCCAAAAGCAAGTCTTGTTTTGTTTTGTTTTGTTTTGTTTTGTTTTGTTTTAGCTTTCTTAGCAGTCTTACTTAGACTCATTAAACAAGATGTGTTAGTTAAAATTCCAAAGGGAAATTAGAACAGATACTCTTTTCATTTCTTAAACCTTGTTATTTGGCAAATTTAAAGAGTATAAGTTTCTAAAAAACATTTTTCTCTCTGGAATGTATATGAACTTTTCTGAATAATTGAAATATTTTAGTTTTTCTCTGGTAACATAGTAACTATACTGTTTACAAAATTGGTCGGTAACATTCGTCTCTGCAGGCGTGGCATTGGTTCCATTTATTTTTACAAGCTTTAAAAAGTTTATAAATTATTCCATGTTGAAATGGCATTGTCTTAAGCCATGTCTAGTAATAAATATTTTATGGGTGGTATTGTGATATTAAAGTATTTGTAGCTGTAGAACCACTTATTTTCCCCCTAAAAATGTGTCTGGATTATTTCAAAATAAATTAGATTTAGAATTTCAGTTATGCTGACCTGTAATTTATGGATGCATATATGTTTTTACTTTGTAAATATAGTTCATTTACCCCCAAAATGCAAGGCAGACGGATGGGGACTTCAGGAAGAGCCATCATGAAGAGCACCAGTGTGAGTGGAGAGATGTATACACTGGAGCATAATGACGGCAGCCAGTCAGACACAGCTGTGGGTACAGTTGGAGCAGGTGGAAAGAAACGGAGATCCAGCCTGAGTGCCAAAGTGGTTGCCATAGTGTCTCGAAGGAGTAGAAGCACATCTCAACTTAGTCAAACAGGTGAGTGATATGAATTCAACCTAAACAACTCAATTCCTTGATGGAGAGACAAAAGTTGATCTTCATGCAATGGCTTATGATGGGATTGTGACGTGTATTTGGTTCTTCTTTGAATCTGATTAATTGATGGGTCTATTTTTTTCTGTGCAGCTCTCTTCACAAGGTATCACTTTTTAATCTGTAAAGTGGACAGATTTTTTAATTAAAAAAATTAAGGTTGTATTTGCAAATATGCAAGGAAATGCAAAGAAGTATTAAACATCCAAATTTACTTACATGCAAGAAAAGCAACAGGATTCTCTTTTTCAAAATGTTTCATAATTCAACTACTTATTTTTGGTTGTGTCCATACTTTTTATAGAAAAGAAGGTCAGTTGTGCAACTTGACATAAGCTCTTCAGGGTACTGTATAAATAAAATAATTGAACTGTACTTGTTTTAGTTTCAATGTAAGTAAAAACCCTGCAGCGATTTTTACTTTAGAAAAATGGGTCAGTGGTTTTATGCAAAGAATAATGTTTTAATATAAATGTGTGTTTCAGATACTTTCTGCTGCTTATAAACTTAAAAGCTTAATGTCCTAAAGGTATATTTAAAAAGCAAGTATAAAAGGGAGAGTGGCTATTTTTATATTGTAAAATATAATAAAACACTGCTTAAAATTATATAAAATTGGTCAGACAGATTAGATTATTCATTGCTATGCTCAATATTATGTGAAACTAAAGGTAAGTAAAATATTGAAGTTATTTAAAGTGTCAGCAATTGCTTTTCCTGTTATAACCAACATTGGTTCCATTTTCTGTTCCATAATAGCAAGAGCCTTATTACAAAATTTAATTGTACCAAAAAGCTTTTGCAGGATACTTTTTATGTCTCACTCAGCACTCTGGAAATTACCTATTTTAAATTATTCATTCTACTGGATATATTGGCAAATAAATTGGAAATAGGAAATTTGAGTCATGTTTTAAAATTACAGGATTAGAATGAACCTAGAATAGCTTGCATCCCTGTGAGAGATCTGCATCTTTGCCATTCCAATTAGATGAGCTGTTCTATTTGTTATAAAGGAGAATTATTTGTCTTCTTTAGAGTCAGGTTCCTTTACAGTAAAAGAGGCATTTTTCATTTTGAAGTAATCCTTTATAGCATGAGGTGGTGCAGAAGGTTTTGACCACCAGACTTCAAAATACTTAGATGAAATGTGGACATTCTTTGATGTCTTTGAAGGAAACCAGTGTTTTCTGGGTGCAAGACTGTGAGTTTTAAGTGTTGGTTTTTCTTCTTCCCTCAACTTTCCAGTCTCTCTCTTTCTCTCTCTTCTCCCTCTTTACCCTCTTTTCCCCTCTAGCTAGTTAGTTCCCTATCATTCATTACTTGAGTAGAATATAGTTTTTTTTTATAATATACAACAGTAATTTTGCATGAAAACTATACTTGTAGCTCATTTTTTTATTAATAGGTAATGAGTTCAAATTATTGTCATCAAAACAGCCTCTTTGCTTTTTTCATTTAAGTTTTATCCCAGTTATGGTCAGATCTTGTCTTCAAATAATGTCTTCCTTCCCAGAAGTTGTATTGTTAATAACTTCATGGGATACTCTATTTTCAGAGATTTGATTGCAATGTACATATGCAAAAAGGAAATTAGATTATGAAGCCAAGATACTAAAACATGTAGCTCTATTCCAAGGTGACTCAATGAATGAACTTTGACTTCTCTCTAGGACTCAGTTTTCTTATATAATGATGGGTTGAATGGGATGTCCTCCTGTAAACTTTCTGTGTGTAAAATTTTATGCTTCTCTTTGTACATAATAATTTAACCTTTCATTTGATAGCCTCTCCTTAGGTTTCAATCTTCTTGATCTTTCTAAATCAATTAACAAATGTTGATAACCATCAATTATCACCCCTCTTTGTTTTAGCCTATTGCTCTTTCTTATGACTTCCACTAGTGATTTTCCCCATTAATTTAATTATATTTCATCTCTCATATAGAGAGATAACAAAATTCAGAATTAATTATTCTGAGAAATTTTAGTTTTTATTGCTTCAGCTTCTGCATTCACCATGATATCTGTATTTCTGGATTTCTCTTCTTCTATTAAATATTCCTTAATTTTAATCTCCTATAAGAAAGCCCCTCTTAGATGTCTCTCTTTAAACAAGTTCAAATTCTCTCAATTTTCAGCCCTTACTTTCAATATAGATAGAAAAGGTATAAAGTAGTAAAGAAAGATAAATTTTAAGAAAATGTCCCTGATCCAGAAATATTTTGGAATAGAATAAATCTCTAGGTAAACTATGGGTTGGGTTTTAAAATGTGAAGATTTTAATCTATGTTGGTTTTAGTGGCCTATTCTATGTAATATAAGGAATTGTCCCCTCACACATATGCTAACTGCATAATACTCCGTATAATATTCTACATCTTCTATTCACTTAAAAATGCGGGCATTCCTTCCACACTCTCTCGTGGAAGCCTGTCTTCCCCTCCTAAACTCCATCTCTCTCTCTATTCCCTTCCACTCAGCGTGGAAGTTACTTTCCTCTCCTGGATTACATCTTTCTGGATTCTCTCACTCAGTGTGAGAGTTAGCTGTTTCTTTCTCTCTCCTTCTCCTGTTTCTCTCTTTAAATAAATCACTTTCTACAAACAAACAAAAAAAATGAAGGCATTATTGGGAAATTTCTACAAGTCTGTGCAAAATCATTTCTAAATACACTTTTGAAATTATGATAAGTATCATAAGAATGATAAGTATTCATGTATCTAAGTGGATAAAAGTAACTACATTTCTAGAGCTTTTTCTATGCTCTCTTAAATTATGTTTATGTGAGGATATACAATTTTGCTCCTTCATTGGTCACAAGATACTGATGAAATGTTATTTTTCCCCTTTTAAAGCTGAAAACACAAGAGGGATTAGATAATTTGCCCAAGGTCTCATGACTGATTGGGCCTAAATTTAAACCCAGGGTACCTGGTACCAAAGCCCACGCTTTTAACCCTTCTGCTCTGGGTTCCCGAGAGGCCGGCATGTCTGCCAGGGACTCTTGGCCAGCAAGAGGGTCCCAACCTGAATAGGGGAGTGCACGGAAAAAAGAGAAGACAGACAAGCGGGGTCTGGAGGACTGAGTAAGCAATGCTTAAACAGCAATGCTTAAACGGCAACTTTATTGTGCACAGAGTTAGTATATATATCTTTTGCCTAGAAACAAATACCATAGTAATTACAGAAACAAACACCATTGTCTTATACATGAAAGGGAACAGAAAGTCCTTGGGATACAAGCTCAGGCAGCAGATACCATTAATCTTATACATGAAAGCAGCACATAAGAACAATAGTAAAATCAGATACATAATCAGGTACAAGCAAGTCACGCAGGTGGGTCTTAGTATCGGGGTGGAGAAACCTATAGTTAAAAGTTACTGACCTTTGCAAGGCACCAGAGAGGCAGAAACCTATTATATTTGCGCAGTCACAAGAATGAACACAGGACACAATAGCGGGTAAACAAAGTCATAAATCAGATACAGAAACTGGACACATTGTCCTGTCAGACCACATGCAGGTCATATCACAGTCTCACAAAGTTCCTTTTATAACTCCTTTACCTGCAGTTCCTACTTTCCCATAGCTCAACTGCCTCCAACGAGAAACTGTATCCAGGCTCAAGCTCACCTTATGGCGAGGCCCAATTCCGAGGGGCCTCACATGGGATTGCTCCCCACATTCTGCCAAAAGAGAGAAAGAAACAAAAAGTGAGCATGAGCACATTTGAGAGTTTGAAATAAGTTCAAGCATTTATTGAACATCTATGTGGTTAGTACATGCGAGGCATCATACCAAACACTGGGATAAGAGCTGAGATAAAAGAATGAATGGCATATTGTTCCTGCTGTTAAGGATATCACAGTATCATAGAGCAAATCGTATATAAATATTTCATCTCAGAAAAGGCAATTACAGCTCAGAAAAGGCAATTATGTTAAATACAAGTGTCAGAGTGGTAGCATGGGGACACAGGAAAGGTTGAGACTCATTCTGAGATGCTTTCTTGAAGAGGTAAAGCCTGAGCATAAAAACACAAATAAATCAAGATGAGTACCCAGGGAACGACTTTCCACACAGATGGAACAGTACAATGATTTAATCTTGAAAATGGTTCTTAAGTTTCCTGGGATATGGGAAAGAAATCTGTGTGGAGCCTAAAACTATATGAAATATTTCTCTAATTCCCATGGGTATCACTCCTTAGTATAAGAGTAAGGTCATCTCAGGACAGATCTCAAATCAAATAAGCTCCATACAACTGAGAGTATGATTTCTAATAGAACTTTTAGTTTTTACGAAGAAAACATTTATAAATGTAAAATATCAGCTTTATAAACTAGAAATTACTCATTTTGATTTGTACTGTTGGGTAACTTTATCTGCAGTGCTATACCAAGCACAGTGGGTATTTTAAAAATAGAAGTATCATTTATACTGAAAGATATCATTCATGCCTGAAATACATGAACCAAAGAACAAATGAAAAAACTTAAAGTAAAATGCCAGAAATAATAAAATCTAGTTCCATTCATGTATGTTATCAAAGGTAGTGGAGAGACAAATTAGTCAAGAACCTAAGTCCCCAGGATGAGGACACATGCAGAATAGGTAGATGATTTGTTCTAACCATTTAGTAAAATTATTTATTACATCATTAACAGCTGAGACTACTTGGTAATATATTTTCTCTAATTACTGAAAATGTTGATGTTATACTCTAATTATAGATATTACAGGATTCTTAGAATTTTCAAACAGTTGTCAATTATGACATATTATGAACATGTTAAAAATCGCTTCTATGCTTCTTTGGTAATAGATATTATGTACCTTTTCCAATATTTTTCTACTATCAAAATTTATTTCTCCCCTGTGCAGATCCTTTCCTTCAAGACCCTGTTCAAGACCCTCTAACTCTATATGTTGTCACCCATTATCTTTACAGTTTGACTGAATTCCTAAATAGAGCTCTCTGACTTCACTGTCAACTTGCTGCCCATCACTCTCCATTTTGTCATTCATTTCAGCTCCCTCTCTCTAAGCATCATCTCAATCATCTCCATTTTAATTCCCCTCCACAGTTAGATTTCAGACATAGTTCTTATCATAGGCAGGAAAGGCTAGAACAGGAGATATTCTGGGTGGGAGCCCAAGGGGATAAGGCTAGAAGGTCTACGATGGGTTAGTGAGGCTGCCTCCACCATCCCTAACATCTGTTCACAAGCATGGTGCTGGGGCTGGCAAGATGGATAAACAGAGGCAACTCTTATCTTCAGGAAGCTTCACATTAGGAAGGAAAGAGATCAAATGTAGCAGTCCTTTTTTCTTGATTCTAAGAAAACATTTATTAAGCACTTTTGATGTACCAGGTTCTGTAATTGAGGGAGTAGTAGAAATAAGAGGGGTGTGTGTGTGTGTGTGTGTGTCTGTGTGTCTATGTGCACACATGTATGTCTCAGAACAAAGGGTCTGATCATTTTTAGAGGTGAAATGTGGACATAACACTTCCAGATGACGAAATTGAAAGATATGGTACAAATAATTTTAATTGTGCAAAGTTCCAGAGAACAGAGGCTAATTCAAGGACACAAGTTTATTCTTGGAGACAGAGAAGGTTGATTGTTTCTCTGAATATGACAGAAAAGAGGAAATGATTGAAATACAAAGGAATATTGCAGTGGGAATATTGAAAGCTGAAGAAGCTTGAGTCAGAGGCTTGTTGATCTCAGTACAAATGAGGCATTAGCAAATGGGGAGAGTGAGGATATAGGGTGAGCAATGTTGTAAGAAATTAATTGATATGAATATAATATGGCTGAGCAGCACTTATCCAGCTAAATTTGGATGATGCAAGTCATCTGGAAAGTAACTTTAAAAAAATATTCATTAAAGGTCAAAGCCACCCTTACAGGTATCTGGTTCACATTAGCTGTTCTTTTGTATTTCACGATTGTCATCCCCTGCATTTGTGCATCTCCAGTGTCCTTGGCAAGGTGTCTGAAATCACCATAAGGTTCTTTGAGACTGTATTGCCATATTATTTAAATATCTGGTTAAGTCTAGATTCTTGCACTCATTTTAGAGATACATCTGTCTTGGGCTGCCATTTACTGTTTAGTTTGACTCTTTCTAGCATGCATATATTATTATTATTCTTGGAGAAGATTAAAGCTTTGCTCTCTCATTCTTATGTATTAATATTGTGTCTTTCCAAGGAAATAAGAAAATCTTATTCCTTTTCTTTTCTTTTTCTTTTTTTTTTCATGGTCTTGAACTCCTGTCCTCAAGTGATCTTCCTGCCTCAGCCTCCCAAAGTCCTGGGATTACTGGCATGAGCCACCACATCTGGCTCATTCTTTTTTTTAATATGGTTCTGAATGGCTTTTATTTTTTTTGCTTTGGCAATTTATTTCTATTTATGTAAATTTAAATAATTATTTCATTATAATTCATTGTAATCAAGGGAATGAAGCACTCAGGAGGTCCATAGTGAAGTTTAAAACTATATAGAGTTCATTATTCTACAAGACTATACAGTCAATAAGTATCCTAAGACATTTTAGATAGATTTATAGATGTTAGATTTTGAAACAGGTTAATAAGTGTTTATGAATTTCCAAGGCATATCATTAACTTCTCAAGATGAAATTATCCATGTAAACTAACAAAATTTTCCTTGTTCTACTGTCAAGAAATGAATAATATACACTGATATAACTGTAACTCACATCTAAAGAGATAGTGCGTGAATTTGCTAATTTCCAGTGAGTTCAAGGGATTATTTTAAAATTCTTATTGTCCTTAGACAATAATTATGCCAATAAATGTGCAAAATATTAAATCTCCTCCTGTTAATTTTTTCTAGTTTTATTACTCAAAAGTCACGCAGGTAAAACAAGTCATGAAATAAATCAAATGAGCACCTTCCTGGAGAGCATATTTTATTTACCTTGGGAAAATGGATGACATTTGCCATAGGACTTATTTTTCTCCTTTGAACCAATACAGTTTACCAAAATATTCTCTGTATTTCAAGTGTGGTATGGCATCGTGAAGACTCTCTGCTTTTTCTCTTAGAGAAATAACATTATAGCTGCAGGGGAGGAAGGCTAAAGTAGTGTCTGAACATTCTAAGAAATGCTTTCTTGGCTCTACTGATTATTAACAATATAAGCTAAAAATTCTTAAAAAGGATGTAGGCCCTTGGAAAGTTTCAGAAGCTGAAAGCTACTGTGGATCAAAATCTTGCTGAAATCTAAATTCCTTATTCATGCCTTATTGCCTCATTTACTTGATTCATTTAATGGCACAAGAAAAACATTCTGAAGAACATAATGTTTCACGTTCTTTGTTTCCTGAACACAAAATCATGGTGCCAGAAATGATTCTCAAGCCTGCAAAACTATCAAATGAATGTAAGCATGGGTTCTTTTGTTTACTGTTGCTGTCTGGCTTAGGAATTCACTACTGTTAATACAGATTCAATTTAACTATAGTAACTCATCTTCTGAAGAGATGCCCTAATAAGGATTAGTATTTTCAAACATACTCCAGCTGGTCTATGTTTGTTCTTTTTCTTTCTCTGAACTATAAATTTTGAGTTTGGCTAAGAGTAAATAGACTTCTAGGTTGCCTTGGCAGAAAAAAATTATTGATTTCAGTGGAATTAATTTTTATAATTAATTCGTATTTCAGGATTTGGAGGAGGAAAGGAAACTAAATTTATTAAGTGCCTTCAAAGCACAACACTTAGCAGTAAAATAATTACACATGTGATAATTATTTTTAACTATACTAAGGTAATTGTTAAGCCTGAGATCAGTTTCAGAATAGGTATCATAAAACATTTTAGGTAGCTAAAGATGTAACAAGAAATGTGTCTGATTATTTTTAAGATGACCAATTTTAATACATCCTTATTTAATTCAGAGTGTTTTTTCTAAAAAAATAGATATTTTTGTTGATTTACTTTACTAATGATTTTCACATTTTAAGAGCAGAAAGGCAAAAAGAAAATATATAAAACTCATGCAATATCACCACTAATTGCAAAGTCAGTGTGAAAATGGTAGTATATTATTGGATAATCTTTCTATGCATTTGTATTATTAATATTGATAAAACCATTAGCAATAATAGTTGTGATTTAATGAGCAGTTAGGACATGCCAGCCAGTGTTTTAATATTTTTGCATGTGTTAATCCCTTCAATTTACAAAAAACAGCTATAAGATGCTATTATTTTTCCCATTTTACAGGTTCCATGACTTGTCTGAGGCATCACAACTCTTAAAAATTGAAGTAGAGTTTATGTTCTTAACCACTTTACTGTAATCCCATTCCTATTGCATATACACAAAGAGAGATATTTGTTGATACAGGTTTTTTAAAAAACCATAGCTTTATAATATTTAATTTTGTTCTATAGTCTTGCCTTTTTTTGCTTTAAAAAATGTGAAGACCTCAGGTCTTAAATACACATTGCAGTATGCTTGTACTAGGGTGGCATTAGAAGGAGCTGAGAATTATGTCTAAGAATAAACATTCTTTTGTATCTGAGCATTTGGGCACTGGGGAGGAGGGGAATATTAGAGATAAGGGTACGTGATGTTGCCATTTACTAATAGGGTGATTGCTGGGAAAGGACCACATTTGCCAGTTACGGCTATGTTGAGCTTGGGATTGTCGTTGGAAATGTGTTTTAAGCAATTTGAGAATCAACAACATATAGTAGGCAATTGAATCAATGAAGTTACTTAGGATAGACATACAAAATACAAGTAAAGAGGATCTAGAAGACACTCCCACAGAAAAGAAAAAGTTAAAGGTCCTTTTTGAACCTCCATTTTCCCAACTATAATATGGAGGCATAAATGCTACCTACCTCAAAAGACTGTTGTGAAGTTTAAGTAAAAATTTTTATATCTAGTTTTGCAAAAGTACCTGGCACATGGCAAGGGATCAGTAATAATAATTAGCAGATTTAATAATTCTGGGTAACCAAATACAAGGGTAAGTAGGTAAAGAAAATGTTACAGTGACATCATTCATGAATGGCAGGCAGGTGCAGGTTAATCCAGCCAATATTTTTATCTGTTTGTTACATGTAGTTAATAGGATGCAATAATAGAATCTTAAGATCTAACACTTGAGTTCTTCTAAGTCAGTGTTTCTCAAAGTTCCTCCCATCAGGTCCACCTTTGAGGATCTGGTGAAATCTGTCAGTCGTAGCCTCAGTAAATAGCACTTGTTCTCGTTTACCACTGTGTAAACAAACTTGAAAGATGTTTATGAGCTCCCAGAATATATTCATCCTAAATTTGGCATAATCTGCCAGACAGTAATACAAGTTCTCTTTTCCCAGCTCCCTCCCCTCTGCTCTGTTACTCAGTCTTCACTCTATTAGGTTAGAGGTCACCAAAGTCTAGCTTAAAGCCTGGTTTTTAGGGCCCATGAGAGAATAAATATTTTTAGGTTTTTTAAATGGTTGAAAAATATAAAAATGAGAATAATATTTTGTGATATGTGAAAATTATGAGAAATCCAATTTTTATGTTCATGAATAGAGTTTTATTGAAATATAGCCATGTTCATTTATTCACATGTTGTCTATGGCTACTTTCATGCTACAAAGTCAGAGACCACTTAATTCACAAAGCTGAAAATATACTCTGGTCCTTTAAAGAGAACATTTCTTAATGTCTGCTCTAGGCCAAGAAATTATTGCCTACAATGCAGAAGAAGGTATTAATGAACAATAATCATTTCTATCATGGTTCTCTGCTTCTCAGTCAGGAGTTAATTTACCCTACTTCCATGACTTTTTTTCCATATACTTGTCACATTTGCATTTATACCATGCGTCTATTGATATGTCTTGTTAGACACAGTGATTCTCAGAATGAAGACTTATGCTGCCATGGATAAGACTCTTCATATCTTCAACTTTGCCCTAAAATTGATACCTGGCTTAACTGCTTGCATAAAGTAGGAAAAGCACGTCACCCAACCCTAATTTTCCCGGCTGGGGACTGAGGGACCATGTCTGTTATTTCCGTGATTGTATCCCAACATATAGCACAAACTCTTGTCCCACATATGCAAAAGTTTTCTTGAATGAAAGAAACTTTTGGAAGAGTTTTCTGTATTCCCTCTCTTTCTGAGGCCACTCAGTCCACCTCTTACTGTAGTCTGAATTCTGCCTAATTTCCCCAAACTGTTCTTACTAAGGTCACAGAAAGTTTATAAATATTAACTTATTTTATTAACTTGTGGTGTAGGCCACAGGTACTGTGCAGATATGAAACCAATGTCATTTATGGTAACATAAAAATATTAGTAAAAGATGTCCACTCTTATTTGATATGAGTAAATGGTTCTTATTTATGTTTCATCTCTCAAATGTGTAACTTTATTTCTTGTTATGCTTCAGACCTATCTTCCTGGAGTTCACAGAACACACATTAAAGCTTCTTTCTGTGTATCTCTGCAGATGCTCTACCCAGAAAATTCTTAGTCTGTCAGCTTGTCTGTCAAAATCTTTCTCTTCATTCAAGCTCTATCCAAATTTCAACTTCCTACCAGGACCAAAAATAATTTTCTTAAGTTATATAAGACTTTTGGAGAGTTCTCATGTGGTGCTGTTTAAATACGTTTTTGCCCAAAAGCATCTTTAGAATTCATGTCACAAGATGAACTCCGAAGTAACTCAAGGGTAATGACTATGCAACAAGCGTTTTCTGGTCTTTCACAACAGTGCATTTAATGCAGAAGAATCTTGATAAACATCTATTAGGTAGATGGATATGATGTTTGCTCAGTCAAAACATAATGCTCAGATGGTAATGAGTGATCATATCATGATATAATATTTTATTTAACATTTGACAGTCAAGCTCTTCTTAGCAGGTAAATTTTTCTTCTGTGTTTGGTTTGTTATTTCTAGGAAATAAATACATCTTTTTTAAGTTTTAACAAGTACAGTTGACTCAATGCCATTTGAAATGCACAGGCCCACTTACACATGGATTTTTGATAACCAAATGCAAATCCAAAATAAAGTATTTATGGAAATTATTATAGAAACCTGCATATGTAAAGGGATAGCTTTGATTTTGGTATACATGGGGGTCCTGGAGTCAATCCCCAAAGTTTTCTGATGGATGACTCTAGAAGTGATTTGTCTATTTCTATGCTACCTCTTTTTTCCTTTCTTTCTCTTTTTGCTTATATATCACTTCAAAAGCAGCTGAACATTGCTCTGGATACATTTAACCAGTTAATTCTACCTTATTGCTTTTAAATATTAACTCTTCTATAAGCAAGAATAAATAATTATTATTTTAAGATTTTGATTTTTTAATAGATTCAAAGGATATATTTGCAAGTTTGTTACATGGATAAATTGCATAATGGTGAAGTTTGGGCTTCTAGTGAACCCATCACTCAAACAGTGAACACTGTATCCAATAGGTACTTTTTTTCAGCACTCACTCCCTTTATTGCCCTCTCCCCCTTTTGGAATCCCCAAAATTGGTGCCATTTTAACTACTTTACTATTACAGTAAATGTCAAATAAGTAATATTTTATTAGAAAATTTTTGAAAGAGAAAAATGTGCATTTATAAGGAATAATAGATAATGATTGATAAATATATTAATTTACAACATCCTTTTATATCATTTAGAAAAAGTTTATTAATCTTATGAAAATACTTAAGTATTAATGCAAAAATGTCCAGATTTTTTGGAAATCTTTCTTTTGTTAGGCATAGGGCCAGAGGAGGCTTGTGGAGAAAGGATCTACTGTAGCTGCTTTTCAAGTAAGCTAGTGAATTCTTATTTGGGAAACAAATCTCTGATATTGAGCCAGTACATTGTGATACTTGTTACAAAATCATTTACACTGTAAAGATTCTTCTCTTAAAACCAAAGAATGTGGTACACATAATGATTACACATAGTTTTAGTGAAGCTTAACAGACTTTATGTTCTAGGCCTACAAGGAGCTCAAAAACATTCTGTATTCCAGATTCAAAGTCAGTTCCATAGGATATTTTTGTAAATGGAATACCACACTTATTTTTCTCTTAATTTGAAACTGTGAAGATTCTGGCAAGTAATCAAATAAGAAATAATGATA
This sequence comes from Plecturocebus donacophilus, assembly GCA_004027715.1. Lineage (NCBI taxonomy): Eukaryota > Metazoa > Chordata > Mammalia > Primates > Pitheciidae > Plecturocebus > Plecturocebus donacophilus. Next base: position 86,429 of record PVKP010002356.1, read on the forward strand.
CTACACTTAGGAAAGTTTAAACTGAAAAAAATTAAAACATATGTAATAATTAAAGTTACATTTATAAATAGGCATATAGTTGCATTGAACACTGCTATGTCTACTGATTTAATGATGTAAAACTATATTAGTTGGGAAATATAAAGCATTAGTTAACATCTATATTAATATTTTTATCACTCTGAATTTGAAATTTTAAGAATTAATCTTTGACCTGTCTGCCTGCATTATGGAAACTGAAAATGGATGTAAATCCTCTAATGAGGAAGGGATCTTTAAAGGAAAGGGTATGATTAGAAACTCACCAGAAAGGGTTGATTAGCAACCCACAGGAAAAATAAAGCCAAAACAGTTAGTCAGTTCTGGGTAATGTAACCTGCTGCTGAAAGTGCTAGTTCCTATTTACAGTTTCTACCTTGGGAAATTCACCAAGCTATCATTCAATTGTTTTTAAAAAGGAAAAAAATAACCAAAAGAGTCATTTTAATAAATGAATACATAAAATTTCATAGAGATTTATAACTAATGTAGGATTCTGTGATCAGCTGATCAAAGAAGAAAACATACTAATTGTCATAGGTATTGGAGACTTATTGAGAAGGTTATTACGAATAGCAAGGTCAGAGTAGGAAAAATTTACCTTTGAATTAAACATTTAATCTCAAATCAGTTATTTAGCTTTCTATAATGCTTAATAATTCTGTCCTCTCATGGATCATTCTTTATTCTCTCTCTCAAAGTACAGTTTGAAAAGTATTATATTTTGTGGGAAAAATACTCACTTTAATATATGGGATAATTTTAAAAATCTAATTTTTGTACACAGAAAAGAAGGAAAAAGGCTAAATTTCGATATTTTGATGTTGCAGTAAATGTGTTGACCATGATAATAAAGCATATTTTTTCCAGAGCTGCTTGAATTTGGTCTAAGTGCAATTGCAAGTATTGACTTTAATTTCTAAGAAGTTTGTGGCTTCAGTGATGAGTTCCTTGGTGCCTAAATCAAAGTGGCTCTGTGATAAGTGAGTTTTGTTGGCTCCTTTCTGCTGATGGCACAGGAAGCAACAGCATGTCTTCTTGAGGCCTTTGCCTGTGGTTTTCTCTTCATATTCAGCACGTCCTAGATTCACTGGCCCAGATAGCACAATACAGCAGGCAGCTTTTTACTCTGTAAATGGCTTAGTGACATTATTTAAAGTAATGCCAGTTGTCTATTCTTTTGTTCTGCTTTTATATTTTCATAGTTGTCACTCATTGCACACCCTTTGGCTGAAGTATTTGAGAAGAGCCTATGTATGCCCTTTAGAACTTGGCACTGAGCACTCTTAATGGTACATAAGAAGTAAAAGCATTTTTCTTGCCCTAGAGTTATTTACAAGCTCATTTACTAAGTAGTATAACAACAGGCAAAGAGTGATTCTTTCTTTATAGAACTTTAGCTTTTACAAAGCCCTTCCATGCTCACCACCTCATGAGTGCAAAATTATTGAAAGCTTTTAAAATAAAAGGCTGATCAGATTGGGAAAGATTAGGAATGCATAACTAAGGAAGGCTTCCTGAAGAAAATGACTTTTAAAGTAAAATTTAAATATCTGCATTTTATTCCTCAAAGTTTCCATAAACTTTAATATATTCTTAATAATTCACTTTCTTCTCACCTAAAACATAAGTATGAGAATTAAATGCAGTTTTAAAGGAGCATAAATATTTCATATTTTATATACATGGCATATGAAATTTAATTTTTAAGAGAATCTTTTTTAGTAGCATATTATATAGCATTTATCTTATTTATTCTTAGTTGTATCCTACTCACCTCCTCAGGGTATAAAAAAAAAAAAGCCATTAGTTCTGCTTTACGCTTTACCTTTGTTCTCACATTTAAATGTTTAGGTCAGTATTGCCTAAAACCAGCAATCATTTTCCACTGGACTTAAATGGCTGCTGTTTTTATTTTCACTCACCATTGACAGTCATGTTTAGGTGATGCCGAGCATTTACTTCATTCATTCCACAGATATTGATCAAGTGGCTAATAATTGCTAATAAGAATGGCTAATAGTTGTTCAGCCCATATTATGTAGCTGGTCCCTTTTACAGCTTATAATGTGTATTGTCATATTTAACTCTGTCAGCAACCCTATGATATTGATACAAGAGACTGTGACACAGGACTCTGACTATTGGCTGGATTCTTCAAGGAAAAAACAAAAGCTGAGAGAAATTAAGTCACTTAACCACTGTCATACAGCTAATAAGTGGCAAAGAAAGAATTAGAATTTTTGTCGGTGTCTACAGCCTCAGTCCTTAACCACTATACCACGTGGCTTTGGTATGTTTAAAGTGCTATTACATACTAATTAAATGTTTAATTACCTATAAATATCTAGAATATCCAGTGTCAGTGGTGAGCATTTTGTCATTTCTACAGAAGTTTGTATAACCAGAAAAGTATTTAATTTGTACTTCATTTTTTTACAAGTAGAAAATTATAACATGTATATCTGTATAATTTTAGACCCTCAGACTAAGCTAAAGCACACCACTATTTTTTCATCTTCAATGATATGCCTCACCTTATTAGTCCCATTTACTCATAAGGAAACAAACAGAGAGAGGCTATGTAACTTGCCTGAGTTCACATAGTAAGGGCAGAGCTGGAATTTGAATCCAGCAGTTGGACTACAGGGTCTGTGCTCTGAATGGGACATGTCATTGAAGTTGGCCTAGGAGGTGGCACTGTCAGTGAGCCTTCTGGCTGCAACCATTTTACTGCACCCCAGCTCTTTGACAGACTAGTTCAGCTGGTGTTACCTTAAACTGTTCACAATGCCTCTATATACTTACAAGAAAACTAGATTCATTTGTTCTGCTTATTTAGCTAATTTGCTCATCCACAGGGATAAACCTAATTGTAGATATTAATAAAGGCTAGGTTTATTGGTATGTACTCTGAGCCATACTGGCACAATTATAGCACTTTAAAACAGGTACCATTATCATCATCATTTTACTTAAATAAGGAAACTAAAGCTCAGAAAGATTAATTTGCCCAGGATTACATAGCTAATAACTGGTAGGCACAGTATTTGTATGGTAGAATGTATTCTTAGCCATAATGCTATTATATCATCCTCAAGTAATTTGATAATTCGTTAACATAATTCTAGTTTCTTCTTTTTTTTTGAGACAGAGTCTTGTTCTTTCGCCAGGCTGGAGTACAGTGGCAGGATCTCGGCTCACTGCAACCTCCGTCACCTGATTCAAACAATTCCCCTGCCTCAGCCTCCTGAGTAGCTGGGACTACAGGTGCACGCCACCATGCCCGGCCAAGTTTTTGTATTTTAGTAGAGACAGGGTTTCACCATGGCCAAGTTGGTCTTAACCTCCTGACCACATGATCCACCTGCCTTGGCCTCCCAAATTGCTGGGATTATAGGCATGAACCACCGCGCCCAGCCATAATTCTAGTTTCTATAAAAAGTTACCCTAAATGTATAAGGGCTCACATTTAGTAAAATTCTATGTATTGTTAATTTAACAGTTTGAGGAAGATGCTTGTGGCTGGCAATCAGCTCTCTTCTGTGCAGTGGTTCAGATGCCCAGGCTCTTTACGCATTTATGCATTTTTTATGCATTTATGCATTTTTGCATTTTATGCATTTTATGCATTTATGCATTTTTGCATTTTTTATGCATTTATGCATTTTTGTCATTCAAATCCATATGGCAAAAGGATAAAAGGAGAATGCAGAATATATATCTGACTCCTAAAAGTCCTGTTCTAGAAGCTTCATACCTCATTCCTATTAATGCTCTATTAATGACCAAGCCTAGATGCTAGGGATGGAAGCTGAGAAATATAATCCCTGACTTAGCAACCATTTACTATGAATTCTGTACCTGGAAAGGGGAGAAACCACTATGACTCTCACACATAGAACTTTTAAAAAGGCTTTCATTATAATTTATTAAATTATTTGAGAATTTAAATTGTTTTCTGAAGTAGAGTCTGAAAACACTGGTTCTTTCTTATGTTACTGTAAAATGTGTGCACTGCCAATGTAATTTGAAAGCCCCTTTATCCCACTTTCAAAGCCTGTCAGATTCCAAAACTGACCCCACAATTTCTATTCATTCCTCAATTTAAAATTTTCCTGGCCTCTTTTGACTCTTGGAATCCAGCTTCCCCCATTCGATACAACATAGACTGTATAAAGCTCAGCCATTTCCTTGCTTTGTAAAACAAAACAAAAAAAAACCTTGTTCATGTCCAGGCTTTATGAGTTTAATGGATTTTGATGAAGATTCTGTTGGTCATGGGGGGATTGGAGGAAAGGTGATTGGAAAGTGTTCATGTCACAAAGTGCACATTCTTTTGCTTTTTTTCTTTTTCTCTCTCCTCTCTCCAACCTATGCTGCTCAGTTACTACCCCTGGCTTGTCTATGTCTACAAATAACAGACATGTACATTTATGTATCATTTACTCTTCCAGGTTGTTTAATCAACACTATTTAATCTTTAAAACAAGACTATGGTTCTGTTTTTTTAGGTTCTGTTAAAATTTTTCTAGAGTACAGTAAGGAAACTCAGGTACAAAGATTAAGTAACGGCGGTTTGGCAGAGCTAGTATTAAAACCCAGGCTGGCCAGGCGCGGTGGCTCATGCCTGTAATCCCAGCACTTTGGAGGTCAAGGTGGGTGGATCACGAGGTCAAGAGACCAAGACTGGCCAACATGGTGAAACCCCAACTCTACTAAAAATATATAAAAATTAGCTGGGCATGGCCCAGCTACTCGGGAAGCTGAGGCAGGAAAATGGCTTGAACCCGGGAGACAGTGGTTTCAGTGAGCGAGGTCATGCCACTGCACTCCATCCAGTCGACTGAGCAAGAGTCCTTCCCCCTCAAAAAAAAAAAACAGGCTTTGGCCAGGTGTGGTGGCTAACGCCTGTAATCCCAACACTTTGGGAGGCCATGGTGGATGGATCACCTGAAGTCAGCAGTTTGAGACCAGCCTGGCCAATATGGCAAAACCCCATCTCTACTAAAAATATAAAAATTAGCCAGGCATGTTGGTGCATGCCTGTAATCTCAGCTACTAGTAGGGCTGAGGCAGGAGGATTGCTTGAACCTGGGAGGCGGAGGTTGCTGTGAGCCGAGATCGGGCCGCTGCACTGCAGCCTGAGCAACAGAGTGAGACTCCATCTCTAAATACACACATACATACATACATACATACATACATGTGTAAATAAAACTCGGGCTGGTGGCTACATATTCTGTCCTCTTAGCTACTCCATGAGGACAGTTTTCTCACTATGGAAAATTCTGGTGCCAGCTCTTAAGCTAGAATTGTATTTTATTTAATTTACTTCAGACACTAAGCCAATATTTTTTAATTTCTAATTTTTGTATGTATATAATAGGTTTAAATATGGGGTATAAAACCTACTCAGGTATTTACTGTAGTTAAAATAATTGTAATTGTTGTATTTTAGCGAGATAAGAAGATCAGCACCAAGACAAAAGTATGACGAATTGCAGGATCTTTACTGCCGGCGACCACGGAGGACTCATGTCTCTCCAACCCGTGGCCCCGAGTTGAGGGAGAACTGGGCTTTTATGCTAAACAACACTTTTGTGGGGGGACTGGGGATCTTTGCAAGCAGGCAGTTTGTACAGAAGCCAAGGTCAGCAGTTAGAGACAGTGAAAACTCCCAATATCAGTAAGCAAGCAGTTTGTTCAGAAGCCAAGGCCAGCAGCTAGAGATAAGGGGGTTTCTTCTCAGGGTCCGTGTGACCCTGAGTAGCGAGTTCTTGAATTCCATTGAAATGAGGCTGGTGTCTGCACCTGGCGTTGGCCTGATTAATCGTAGTGCCTTATCACTAGCCTGTGAGCCTGCACGTAGCCTGTGAGCCTGAGAAGCCATTACATTTTAGCCTGGCTGAAGCCATTTTCCTTGCCACATCACATAATGATTACATAGCACAACTTTAACAAAAAAAGTAAAATGTGTAATATAAAATTGGGAATTGCTTATATTTTATTTCTTAGATGCTCTATAAGCTGTGCCCAGTGTTAGCTTTTAAAAGTGAGAGACTTGCTGTTGATTGATTTAACTATAGGGGACTTGATTTATTTGTAATTTTTCCTAGTACTCTTTTGCTGTGTAGAATATAAAGATTTTGATGGATATATTCAGTTTTATTCACCTTGTATTTGTAAACCCGTAGAACATCTACCCACACCTCAGTGTACATGGCAAACTCTTTAGTGCTTTAGATCTTTTGGGGGCTTGTTAACATAAGTCTAGGCCAAAAAAATCAGTCTAAATATCACCTGAAGTCTGCCCTGTTGCTACTTTCTACATAAAATCCAATTGCCAATTTTAGGTTTTACTTTTTTTAAATTCATTTTTTTTGTGCTCAGTGTCATGTTTAAATATTAAATATGTGAGGAAAATTCATAGACCTGTATAGCCAAATTGGTGTGGGAAGAAGTATTATGTGTTGTAATAGTGCACCGAAAATGCCATCAATCAATAAAGTAGACAGTACATTAAGAGAATAAATACTTTCCTTTTGTATACTCAGCTAAAGTTTTATTTTCTGTTTTTAAACAACAACTGTGTCACTTAATAAGCATTGACAAAATGAAAATATGTGTTAAAGGGACATACAATTATTTTCTAGTCAATCCATGGTGGATTTTATATTGTTTCTAAACTTTATAGTTCAGTACTTATATAAAAATCTCTGTAAATATTGTAATTTATCATACCCTTTTTTAAAAAAAAAGTTTATTGTAGAGGGTTTACTTGTATTATAGCTAAGTCTTAACTTCTCAAAACAAGAAAATATATGTATTTATACACTGTTACTAGAGCAAAAATAACCTGGAAAATAATAACATTATAATATATATGGGATTGGAAAGGTTTTTAAATTATTAAAATTATTGTTCCTTGATAGTTTCTTTTTTCTTTATAACCAAAAGGCTAATTGTGTTATTCTTCTTCTGTATGCATAAAGATGGGTGAAAATACCTTTATAACAAGTAGCTTATTTTTTACACTGAAAAATTGTGCAGCAGTTAGGTTCTTAGGTTAGAGACTGACACTTCGAGCTGCTGGATATTTCCACCTCCTATTCTGCATGGTATTTTAATATACATTTCCATCTAGCTTCCCAGTGGTTTATCGCTTGGTTAAATGAATCATTGAGGTATGAAGTCTTCTGACACATCTAATTCTATACCTATCATTTATAACCATCTTTCCTTCCTCCCCCAACAATAACAAAAAATCATAATAAGCATATTATCAGATTTGCTGATAAAATACACTTTTGACATTTCTGTGATTACATAATGACTCCTACTTTTGATAATCGAAAGATTCTATTGGTGTGTTCTAGGTATTTATTTGGCTTAGACACCTCAAAAACTACAAAGAATATTGAATATCATCATTGATGTAATTATTTCACATAATCTGGAAGGTGATTCCAGCCCAATATATTAAGATTTCCTGTGATACCCCAAACACAGGTTAGCATTATATATCCAGTCAGTTGACACAACAATCTAAATTATGTCCACTTTATGCTGACCACTGACCTTAAGGCTATCTTTAGAACATAATTATTTCCTATCTGTGGAATGTATGAACTAAAAACTATTTTTACTCCAAATCACTAAGTTTCAAGAAGACTTGAAATTCTATGGCTTGCTTTCTGGAATTTGGAAATGTACTGCAAAGGTAAGTTAAAAAAAAATGATGTTCTGTGCTTCTTAAACTCTTCCACTGAAAGGCGTCTAATGGCAAAGTAGTGCATATCGGCAGAAAGACAGGGCATAGACTCAAACAGCAGCTAAAAGATGAGGATTCTTTTAAGCCTTCAATTTTATCTTTAAAATCATGAGACTTGGTCAGGCACAGTGTCTCACCCCTGTAATATCTGCAGTTTGGGAGGCCGAGTCACCTGAGGTCAGGAATTCGAGACCCGTCTGGCCAGCATGATGAAACCCCATCTCTACTAAAAATACAAAAAGTTAGCTGGGTGTGGTGGCAGGCACCTGTAATCCCAGCTACTCAGGAGGCTGAGGCAGGAGAATCACTTGAACCCGGGAGGCAGAGATTGCAGTGAGCTGAGACTGTGCTACTGCACTCCAGCCTGGGCAACAAGAGCAAAACTCTGTCTCAAAACAAAAACAAACAAACAAAAAAAATCATGAGACTTTAAGCTTTCCGCTTATCATAGACTAATGTTTACTATAAAATTTTTCAAAACATTTCAGTACAAAAGAGCATTCTTCCTTAATTATACATTTATCTTTGAGCTTCAAATATCTTCTAAAACACTGCTTAATTCCTCCCATGAACATAATTCAGAATTTTAAAGCCAGGGACATGCATATCTGTGAGTGAATAGCAAAGATCTTTCCTAGCAGCTGGAGGAGCTGCAACTATAGGTTAAAGCACCGCTGAATAACACAAATATTAAACATTTTTTTACCTGTCACCAAAATTTGTCTCAACTATTCAGTAATTCATACTGATTTCAGTTTAGCCTGTGAGACAAAGAACAAAGATTCTTTTCCATGGAGCCTCCAGAGAAAAGGTTTCCCTTTAACATTCCAGGTTTTGCATTGCTTTGATGTTTAATCCTCAAAAAGGTTCAGCTGGAGGGTGAGTGGGGCCAGCACTTTGGGCTGAAATGTTTGTTTTCATAGCAGCCCAAGGGCATCCTACAATCACCCATCTCTTTACTCGGATTACGGATCAGTTCTGCTGCTGAGGGGTGCAACATGCATGAACTACACCAGCCTCCTGTGCTGGGATAGGAGTACTTTATGGGTAGAATATTCTAAGGTGTAACCAATAGACTTAGGGGATTTTTCTGTATGTATTTTTACATGTATCAGTACATGTACTGTATTGACAGTCAACAGACCTGGATTTCAGGTGCCTTTCTGCTCGAGGTTGGCTGTGTAACTTTAGCAATTTTCTTTTCACCTTTTCAGCCAGTTTTCTTTGCAGCAGGATCATAGGATTGGATTCTACGGGGTCTCTAATACTTCCAAGATCTATAGTCTATGGTTCTGTAACTTGTTTTGCACAACAGTGACTTTAATCAAATCTTTCTTTACTTGATTTTTACATATATGTAACATATGATATTTAGCACTTCTGTAAGCTTGAAACCACGCTTGATAATAACTATATCTTAGTGATAATCCCACTTTTCTGAAATTTGCATCATTGGTAATTGACAATGCTAAAAGTATCACCTAACTTTTTAATTTTTTTTCTAAATATAAAAATATATTGTGTCTGGTTATTTATAGAGATTGAGACATAAAAAAAAAAACCAATAGCAGTTTCTGAGTGATGGTTAACTTCTTTGTGTTTCACTTTTATGCAGTTCAAAGTTTCACACATTATACATTGATTTCAAAAACAGCTGGTGCCTATTAGGAAACAGTTCATTTTCAACAGTATCGCCACTTTGTCTGTACAGCACAGTAGCATCCCAAAACAATTGCTGGACTTATACAATTATATGAAATTATTTTTTCCTTTTGCTATTCATAGAAGTGAGTAAAGAACAGAAAAGAAAAAGAAAGGTGCTGATACTGAGATTAGAAACATAGGTATTGTAAAATATAATCCAACAAAATACAATTAAAGACTATGGCCAAGAGTCAAGGTAGATAATGAAAGTGATAGAGAAATCTTTACAATTCTGTTTTGAAGATCGTTATCCCTGAAACATTTCAGTGAGTATTTTTCTCACTCTTTCAGTGAGTACTTTTCTCTTTTTTTCAGTGAGTATTTTTCTAATGCAAAGTAAACTTCTCATTTGTATGAGAACAGGAACAAATATTTAGAAGTTGCTGCTGAGATTCCAGAATTACTGGTTAGCAAAGACTGCTTTGATAAATTCAAGAGAATTTGTGTTTGCAAAATATTACATTTACCAGAGATTAAGTGGGGACAAAGAAAGAAGACATTTGTTTAAACGTTGTTCTCTGAGATATGAACAAAGAAGGGGAGGCAGTTAAGTTTGTCAGGGAAGAGCATGGATTTTGAAATACTTATATTCTATTGAAAGGAAGATTTTAAGATAAAAAGATGAGAGAATAATTAATAGATCCTGGTCCTTGAGAAGGCAGGAAGGATCACATCCAACGAGAGGAGAGAGACCTTTTGCATTGTTACAGGAGAGAAAGAGCGAAAGAATAGATGTGGGAAGTTTAGTGGTGCAGTGACCTGACACATCCGGCTCCAGCTGACTACCTAAGGTGCTACCTAAGTCCATAGGTAGGTCTTCAGATAATACACTGACTTCCCTCAGGGGGCATAACAGAGCCTTAGCCCTGAATATCAGGAACATCCTTAACTTCAAAGAGGCCACCTAAGGATCTTTCTTTAATCTGTCATTCAATGTGTTCTTTAAGCTTCATCTTCACTTTTAAGTTATATCATTACATCATCACAAGCAATGTTCTGTGGTGAGCTAGTATATGTAAACCCACCCCCAAAGGCCAATAGAGCTGAGAGGCCAAAGACAAAGGTTAACAAATACAGTTTATCAGAAAGAACTGTTAATTAGGGACTTAGAAACAGAAGTGATGTCTTAGGTGGCTGCAAGATGGTGGATCCTTGTACCAACTTCCAGAAAGAATTCTTTATATAGCAAGCTTTTAATGTGCTGATCACTTCTTCAGACTTTCTTGCCAAGACTTATAACCACTGAGAAGATTAGATAAACATCTTCATGATCAGCTATGCTGCAGGCATTGTTTAAAGACTTTACTGAAAACACCCTTACATGTTGGGGTCAAACATTGGTTACTATGGTGGTTTCACTTCAAGAGAGAATCATTCTTTCCATGCAACAGTCTGTTTCCCTACAAGCAATTTGGTTTTTTTTTTTAATCCAGATAGTGACTTTTCTAAATATCAGAGCCAGTTAGGTACATCTTCAATGACCCACCTTAATATTGACCATTTCACACTATAATAGAAATAGCAAAGCTCATTAAATTAACATATAGCACTACAGTCACCAAAACCTCCCTAGTACAAGGAAATTAATTGACCACTATATTTTGATGTGGACTTCTTTTAACTAATGTGTAAAATAGCAAGGGTTCCTTTTCAGTTGACAATTTCCCTTCAAGGGTCATGTGAGAGAAATAACACAATACATAAATCACAAAGTGCATCCCAAGATTGAGTTTCAAAATAAAGTGATTTCTTCCCATGAGCAGATAACTGAAGAATTATTGTCTAAAATCATGAAAATGAGTGAACATATAAAATATTTGTTTTACTCAACTTTCTGAAAGCATCTTGTTCCTTTTAACTATATAGACCTTAAGATGGAGACTTAATATGCAATAGTTTTCATAGATTTCGAACACAAGTTGTATAAAAATTATCAGGTAAGTTTTGTTTGCCTTGATTGGAGTGATTGGGCTAAAACAGAAAACTTGACAAGTTAGAGTTTTGTTCGCCCTCCAAATTCAAATTTTATAGCCATCTCAAATTGCCAAGCAGAGACTAGTTTCTGCTTACTCACTGAATGACTCCTACATTTTATCCCTTCCCTACCATATCTTGAAAAGCAGGAAGTAGCATCTAGCTTTTGTAGTATTTTGATTTTTGTCAAACAATAGACCGTAAACACCCTCTGAATAGTTAATGCTAATTTCAAGTTTGTATTTGCCTAAGATTAATCTGTTCCATTTATCACATACCTTCCGACCAGAGCACTGTGTCTTTATGTAAAATAATCTTCCTGTTAGCATCTGCTTTCAAACTTATATGGAAATGTTATTACTCAGAATCCTTATTTGTGAGAAAATACAGAGGGTCTACAGTACACTGTTACTCAATGGATAAATCTGTCATTTCCATTCCTCCCAGCAAACTGAACAATTTCCACTTTACATAAAAAGAAACTTAAACAACTTACCCAAAGTAATATCAATGCTAGCATTTGGATTTAAATGTAGATCTGCATAGAGTCATTTTCCCTTTTGCATAATAAAAGGGCAATATATATCTACATGTATGTGTGTATATACATACTATATTTATATATTCTATACTATCCATATGTATACTATATATTTTTACTATATATATATATATATATATATAAACACAGATACAGTACAAATATCTAAACAAGATAGGAATAAAGACAGCATTTTATTTTTTGTGCATGGTTCTTTAATACTTAAGAAATATTTGACTAAATATATTCTAATTACAAATAACTCTATTTTCCCTAGGTAGAAACATAATAATGTGTATATTGGATATGTTTCCAAGCCTTAGAAATCCTCTGTTTAAGTAGTAGGTTTTTTTTTTATGTTATTTGGAAACCTTCATATTATTCTCAGAATTTGGATCATGAGATTTTCTTACAAATAAAAGAGAACTTTAGGGAGGTTCCTTTTATAAAGTGATAACTTTTTCATTGGTCTTTTTTTTTTTTTTTTTTTGAGATGGAGTCTTACTCTGTCGCTCAGGCTGGAGTGCAGTGGTGCAGTCTCAGTTCACTGCAACTTCCTCCTTCCAGGTTCAAGCAATAGTCCTGCCTCAGCCTCCCGAGTAGCTGGGATTACAGGTGCATGCCTCCATGCCTGGCTATTTTTTGTATTTTTAGTAGAGATGGGGTTTCACCATGTTGGCCGGGCTGTTCTCCAACTCCTGACCTCAGGTGATCCACCTGCCTCGGCCTCCCAATGTGCCAGGATTACAGACATCAGCCACCACTCTGGTTGGTATTACTTTCTTATTGCTGTTATAATAAATTAACACAAATCACAAATTTTATATCTTGTTCCAGAGGTTAGAAGTCTAAAATGGGTCAAAGTATTTTAAAGCATTTCAAGTATTTTCAAAGTATTTCAATAACACAGTCAAGGCTGTCTTATGAGCTTGGTGCAAAAGTAATTGTTGGCCATTAAGAGTAATGATAAATACTGTAATCAATTTTGCACTAATCTAATATTTCTGGAGGCTCTAAGAGAAAACTTATTTTCTTGCCTTCCTAGCCTCTAGTGGCTGTCCACATTCCTTGGCTTCTTTCTTCTGCCATCGAAGCAAGCAATGGCTGATGAAGTCCTTCTCATATCACTTCTGCCTCTCTCTTCCTCTTATGAAGACTTGTAATTACACTGCCTTCACTCAGATAATCCAGGATAACTTCAACTGTTTGGCAAGCTTAATTCCATCTGCCAGCACAATTCCTGACTGCCATATAACATACCATAACATGTTCACAGGTTGTAAACATTAGGACATGAATGTCTTTGGAGGGCCAGTATTGTATTGTATTGTATTGTATTGCATTGTATTGTAATTTTGGCCCAAATTAATGGGTTTTTTTTCCATATTTAATGCTAGTGAATATTCCAAAGCAGACTAATATCCATAGATATAGTTTAAATGTAACAAAGCGTTGAACTATAACATTGAGAAAAGAAAAGGGATTCTTTTTCATACTATCCTTTTCCTACTTTGCAGTTTCTGAATAGTAGAAACTAAACACATTTTTTTCTTACCAATTTAATTCAGGATGAAGTAGTACAATTTTTACAATAAACCACTTAAATTTTCTTTAAGGATAAAACATAAAGAAATTTTAAAATGACTATTACCATGTTTATTAGTGGACTGGCTCCATGGTTCCCTTACTCCAAGTCTGGACATCATGACATGGAGGAGCATTATTTTACTTACCAGAAGATTTAGGTTTTATAGGGTCTGAATTTTGTGGAAAGCCCTCTTTAAGAAAATGGAGAAACAAAATTATGAATACAAAAGTAGACACTAAAATGTATACTTATGTATATTGAGGGGGTAAAGACAACAAAATACAGACTTTTTAAAAAGCAAACTGCATCCCACTTAATCCCAACTAATTTATCCCCAATTGTTTAATATACCCATATAGCACATAAAACAGCCACGTGATGGAATGCTTCACTCAGCACTTCTATATCTTTAGACTAAATTAAAAATAAATAGGTAGAACTCTTGCCAAAATTTTGTCTTCAAAGTTTGATTTCTAACCAACTCTATTCATCTTTATTTATGTCATTTTCCCTATTAGTTCATTTGTTCAGTTCCATGTGTTCTGGGAGATGTAGCACAAAGAATATGGAACTTAGGGCCAGAAGACCTTAGATCAAGTCCTGGCTCATTCATTCATTCAAAATATGTTTGTTAAAGTCTGGTACATGCCAGTCATCATGCTGAGCTTAGATAATACAGTAATAAGCAGGACAGACATGGTCCTTGCCATCATGGATCTTGTAATGTAACAGAAAGAAACAGGATGGTCATCTCAAATGCATTAAATGTTATGAAAAGTTGTAGGGCCCTGTCAGTGTCCTACATGGGGGTTTAACCTAGACTGGTGGCAATGAAGTCTACACTACAGGACCTGAGGGATGAGGAAGGGTGATCAAGGCAGAAGGGAGTAGTGCAGGCTAAAGAAGAGGACCTCAGACAAAAGAAATAGATAATGGCCTATGATGGGAAAGGTGAACCTAAGGTCAAAACAGTAGAATATAGGAAGAAAGGGAGAAAGTGGCGCCAAAACATTCTTAAGAGCAAGTTAGGGCCAGGTCCAGTAAGGCCTTGTGACCATGTTTACAATTTTGGTTTCATCTAAAGCTCGATAGAATGCCATTGAAGGATTTTGAGCAAAGATGGGTGCATAATTTGATTTGCAGAGTTAAAGGTTTTCCTGTATGCTTTGGAGAATGGGGCTGGAACAAGAGGAAATGGCAAGAGTGGATGCAAGAAAATGAGTTAGGACGAAGAGAAATATTTGGAGTTGAAATATAAAGACAACTTCTAAAAAGGATTTTGATATGGATGCCTTCTCATTGACAGTGACTCCTTTTTTAAAAAAATACTGTTAAGCACTACTCAAGAAATACAGAAAGGATCGAAATCGTACCTCACTGACTGCTTTTGTGCTGAAATTCCTTTGGCCTGTTTCTTCAACCAGGGGTTTGCATTTTATTTCAAATTGTGTAATGAAACAGTTTCCCTAACTACGGGTATTTCCGGCATCAACCAACTGGTTAAGGAGATAATTGGGATATTAGAAAGCTCCTTCTCAAATCACACCAGGCCTTCTTTAACAGATTTTAAAGGTTATTGGATTTAATACTTGGTGGTAGAAGGAGGGAGGAAGGGCAACCTCACCCCACACAGCTTCACGTTCCTGTGGGCTTGAACACTCCAAGACTGCTGGTCCTAGAGGCACAGTGCCTTCCTCACCAGATTCTGTGGAACATGAGGTATCAAGTTGAATCAGCTGGCATCAACTCCTCTACTCTGGGCCTTTTCTTTTGCCTTTTCAAGCCTGGCAGTAGGCCAAGCCCTCTCCCCTACTTCTATTAGAATAACTCTATTCTGTCTTGCTTGTTCTTCTGCCCTAATATGACCAGTGACATCATTTGTTTTCATTGTGGTTTTTGCATATCTTTACCCAGCTGTTTACACTCTTGTAAAAGCTTACTGCCCCTTCTGATGCATTATAATAAGGAAATGTATCATTGGGATACATTTCTCTGTTGATCAAGATCTAATTACACCTTTAAAAATAGTTAAGATGGATAGCCATATAAAAATTATTTTATAGAGCATGAGTATCTGAAGGAGGCTGTACTCTGTGTGCAGTCCCCACATGCTGCCTGTGAAATGTGAGGCAGTTAGTTTATGGCAAATAAAAGTTACATCATTCTAATCTTTATAAAATACTAATCAATAATGAAAAATTCTCTACCTTTCTCAAATGTTGGCTAAACCACATAGCCCTCCAGCCTTACAAAGTAGAGTAGGCTTCTCTTTGGCAACTGTGTTGGTCAGGCTCCCCTAAAAACAGATCCTGAAACAAAGATCTGAGTGAAAGTAGTTTATTTGAGAGGTGATCCCAGGGAAGCACCAGTATTGATTGTGAGGAAATGAGACAGGGAAAGGAAGTCAATATGTGATGTTTAATTATTAGGTTTCTGCTGTAGGCAATTGGGGTTCTATGGGAGACTGTGAGAAGTGTTTCCTCTGAGCGTGAGGAAGCTGTAGCATTTATCCAACATCTCTCATTTGTCCTTGGCTATGGGACTGCTTGCAGAGTCATTGACATCTTCATGCCTGCTTTCCAGATGCTCACAACTAACTACACAATTGGAAGGAACCCTCAACAGAGTGTTGGAGGTGCTTCCAGTAAGATAGCATCCTTGCATACAGAACAGTGAATGTCAGGGGGGCATAGCCAGGATACCAACAGCATCTGCTCCCATAGCCTTCTACCCAGGGTCTCCACCTAATGGTGCAGTTTGGTCTTTGCACAGAGGTGCCCAGCCAGTGGGGGACTCTGAAGCACAAAAGTGCTCTTTGCCCAACCACAAGTTCTGTGAGTTTATTTCTACTTCTAATTTATTCAAATTTGCAATATGTGCTTGTGAAGGCCATTTTTTTTTTTACCTCCTCTCTCTGTGTCTTCTCATCCCTGCTGGGGTGCCTCTGGCAGGATTTTAACACTGTTGATCTTCTGCCTTTATTCAGGTCACCCTACCATGGCATTTCACATGGCTATGGCTGCCTTCTGTAAACCCAGATAAGTACTCCAAATTCTGAGAGGCAGATACATTGTTTACCAAGGTACCACTAGGCTAAACTTTTGAGTTACATGGAATTCATCCCTTGCCACTTTAATTTTAATAACAGTCCTCTCGAAATTCCAAGATATCACTTGCAGTTTTGAAGCAGGTTTAGTTTAACTTGTATTGTTCTACCACTTATATGTCTATTGAGTATATAATTCAGCATCCAAACTGGAATGTTTGTGAGTAAAAGAGGGACACCATTAGTAATATGCTAGAACAGGCATAAACCAGGATTATCCTGGTTAACGATGAAAAACAGTCATCCTACTGACTTTTACTCCTTCATACTGTTGACACAGCCCTGGAGGGAAAAAGAGGAAAAAGCAGAACACTCTATAATGTTTGTAACTCCTCAGTGCCGTTATGAAGGTGAGGAAGAGCCACACACCGAAATATGTTCTTACTGTAAAATGATCCTGTTGCTTCCATATACCCCCCCTGAAAATGATATTATAAAAAGAGCTTAAACAGCTTACACACGTTTCAGAAGATGAGTCTTAGAATTTGCTTGTGTTTTGGGGGGTTTTGTTTTTGCTTGTGGTAGTAGTTTTGCTATTTACTACTGCTTAACTCTGAACCTCAGTTCTCATGCATGTATACTATAGCAATACCAATACCAGAGAATTATGATGAGGGTTAATGGAAATTTGTGTAAAGCATTAAACATAATGCATGGTATGTAAAAAAGTGCTCAACAAAAGTTGGAACCTTTTTTTTTCTAAGCTTTTGCATTTCCAGTGTTCTAATGCTTTTCTCCTGGTAGGAGGGTGGGACGTGAAATAACAAAGGGAAAGCAGCTGCAGTCTATCAGTATTTGATGAGTACATATTGAAAGTGATAATTTTGACAGCTTAAGTGTATTAAATGTGTGTTGCAAGTGCCAACTGAGTACAACACAAGAGGTCAATATGGAACCTTCCTCTTAATTGTATAAAAACCTTTTAAACAAGCTTATCCTGGAAATCAGGTATTAGCCTTGAGCTTTACTTCTCTGAGATTTCTTACCTAATTGGAGAAGCTATATTGTGTTTAATAAAGTAAGCAACATGTTTTCATTTCATTTGATTTAAATGTCTTCGTTACATAGTTTGTTTCAAATTTTGTGACTGTGGCAGTTTTCAGATTGTGGCCCTTTAGCAGTTTTCAAATTTATAAGATGACACATGGCAAATTTGCTTAGTGATGTTACACTTTGTGGTCTCACAATAAGCTGTAGAAAAAAAACACTGCTGACACAAGCAATTTAATTATATTGTGTATATGCAGGAGAAGGAGAGAGAACAGGGAGGGTGAGGGAGGAGGAGAGAGAGAGAGACAGAGAGACAGAGAAGGCAGTTCACAGACAGCTCAGACAGATATTTCAGCCAGAGACCGCACAAGTTATTTAAACCAGGTCAAAACTTCTTTGGTGTTCAGCTTTCCCCTGAGAACAACTGAATGCCGATACTTAATTTTTTCAAGATAAAAAAGGTAAGTCTATGTTCCATGTATGTATTTACTAAGTTATAAGGGAAGTTTGTTAATTTATAGCTCTTTACAAAACCTAGCCAAAAGCCAAATTTCTGTATTTGTCTGAAGCTTTCAGTGATTTGTAACAGTTTTCAATGGTAGTGTTATACTTCAGATTGCAAATAATGAAATAAAAATGAAAAAATATAAAAATTATGCAGTAGATTAAATAGAAAATGATGTTGCAGCTGTAGATTTATTTATAGCCTTGTAATATCCACATATGATTAACTTTAACTCTGGACTTAGGGGATTTTTAAGCTGGATTTGAAGTTGAGCTGGATTTGAAGTTAAACTCATTAGTACCAAAATATACATCTTAATGGTGTCATAAAGTTATGTTTTTCTTTAAAGCAACTTTATTCTTATTTAAAATTTGTCAACTATATTGTAAACAATATAGCCTTTTTATGTACAATTCAGTACAAATATATGAGCATTTCTTTTGAAAATTCAGAAGTACATTTACTTTGCATTTTGAAATTATCAGTCACATTTTCTATTTAGGCTTCCAAAATTTGCCTTTTATTTTGTTATGTTCAGGCAAGACCAGGGAAATGTCAGCTTTTAGGTCTGAATAAAATGTTTGTGTTAATAATTTGATGAAATTTCAAAACATAGATTTATTTTGTGCTTTCAGAAAATGTATGGGTAGAAGTATAACCTAATAATTTATTTCTTGAATTATTTTCTTATTCACTGATATTCTGATGTCCAAACAGTCTGGCTGAAATTGAAAGTGTACTATTGTCACCACTAGAGTTATGTCAAAGCCATCCCTAGAACCCTTTTGAAAAGGACAGTCTTACATACATATATATATTCAAAACCAGTGCTGTTCTCCAAAGACTAAACATATAATCTGTGCAGTAATGTCAATATTTATTGTAACTTCCTTTCTTGCTTCTTTCTAAAAGAGCTGTTAGTTAAAATCTGATGGAGAATACTTTTGCAAATGAAGGGTTTTATAGATTATCCAAGAAGAGTCTTCTACATGTTGCTTGTGTTTTGTTTATATGTTTTTATTTTATATTTTGAGTAATACTTGTATTAAATTAATTCCTAATTTCAGTTTTATTTAATAATTATCTTCAGAAGCAGGGTTTATCCATGGAATCAATGTATAAATATACTTAGGGTGACTTTAATACATTTGTAATTTATATTTTTCCCTCCCATAATTCCCAATTTAGTTTTAGTCATTTGTCCTAAAAGAAATCTTAACATCTATTTGGTTTTATGCCATCATCATGCTTAACTAACTGCATAAAATATCTTCTTATTTCTTACCTGTGCTTTTTTTTTTTTTTTTTTTAAGATGGAGTTTCACCATGATAGCCAGGCTGGTCTTGAACTCCTGACCTCAGGTGATCCACCCACCTTGGCCTCCCAGAGTGCTAGGATTACAGGCTTATTATAATACTTATAGGCAGCAAGATACTATGTTTTTACCTAAGTAAAAAAGTTTCTTTATTCTCTCTTACATCATAAACTTGGTGTGAGGCCAGCACTACAGAATCAGTGTTGTCTGGAATGTTTTTTACCTGACTGACCAATTAATAACCACTTTGGGCTTCTGTGAAGATACATACACAGTTAATGTTCTAAGTTTTAGTTACTAAAATTCTGTCACCAGCTCACTCAGTGAAGATGTGGTGAGCACCAGTCTTCACAAAGCGCTCTGGCAGGAGTCTACTGAGGGGAGATTTGGAAGTATATACATTCAGATGATAAGTTAGATATAAGAGAAAGATTTTATTTAAAGTGTATTGCATTAATCTGTTTTCATAGAGTAGTTCATAGTCAATTCCTTCTTTATAGGAAAATAATATAGGAATTTAGAGAGAAATATCACTACAGCTTAGGGTGGTCAGACTTGGTTGTAGGGAGAGATACTTTGAGGCAGTCTTAAAGGATTGGTAGGGGAAAGACAGGAAAGGTCATCTCAAGTAAATGGGATAGATAGCATAAGGAAAAGCTTGGAGGCAGAACATGTCAGCTCATGCAGAGGAAATGGGATGTAACCAGCTTGGTTGGAGCAGAGGGTTGCTTTCAGGGAGTAGAAAGAGGTAAATATGCAAAGGTGGTGTGAATTTAATATGGGAGCACAGTAAATGTTATGCTAGACTAGGGGAGAATGATTAAAATTTGAAGAAGAGACCAATACGCCATCTCTATGAAAATTAAGCTGTTATTGTTGTACCAAGACTATTGAAATGGTAAGAATCTCAATATGGGAAGACCAACTGAAGTCAGAAGGGAGGAACAGGTAGAGGAGATAAGGCAGTAAGAGTAACAGTCATGTTTTGATAATGAGAGGACAGCAGTGCTCTTACCAGAAATGGGAAACCTGTAGGAGGCCAGTTTGGGACTGTACATCTCAGTCAGATTCTAACCAGGGAAGCAGAATCTGTAGGAGATGTATATTAAAAGATGTTTTACAAGAAACTGCCTTATGTAACTGTGAGAAGTGGCCAGGCAAGTCTGAAATCCCTGGGGCAGGTCATGAGAGAAGGGTACACTAGGGCACTCAGGCACCCGCTGAAGCTGCAGTCCATACGTAAATTTTCTTCTCTGTCAGGGAAGCCTGAACTTTGCTCTTAAGGGCTTTCCACTGATTGAATCAGGGCCACTTAAATTATCTGAAATAATCCCCCTTACTTAAAGTCATGTGATTCTAGACTGTAGTCACATCTACGGAACACCTTCACAGCAACACCTAGATTTATGTCTCACTGAAACCCCGGATTAACTGGCCACTGTAACCTAGCCAAGTCAACACATCAGAAAACCTCAAAGTATTTTAAACACTAAGATGCTGGTAGGATTTCTAGGTGAAAGCAGCCAGAAATCTATTGGAAATTAAGATTTGCAACTCAGGAACATTAATTGGGATTAGAGATACCACCATGGGAGTTAATCCATGTAAAATGTTAGAGAAATCCTCAGAGAGATAAGGAGATCCTTGGAGAAGGCTGTAGAACTTCTGCATCAAAGATTAATTCTTGGAAGAAACCATTTTTAAGGGGCAGAAGAAAGAGGAGTTAAAGACAAAGGGAAAAAAAGATTAAAAAGCTAAGAAAAGAACTATAATAGCATGTAGTTGTAGCTGTTCCTCCATTTGCTATACTTTCTCCTTGATTTTCCAAGATTTCCAGTGGGACAGGGAACACAGCATTGGTTCCCCTGCTTTCCTGCTGTATTTGTCCTGCTGTATTTGGGGACCTTGCTACCAAAATTTCAAACAGAATTTTCCCTGAGAAGAGGCTAGTGGTTTTATTGTGAACTTTGAAAGTACAATTTAAGTAAGATTGTTAAAAAAGATTCCAGATTACAGGTATTCCAAGACACAGCAGATAATAATGAATTAGAGGTACAACTGTTATGATTAATTAGTGAAAAGACCTCTCAGGACCGTTGCCCCACAGTCATGAATGCCCTTTGCCTTTCTCATCTGTCTAGCAAGTTATATTTAACTTTCAAATTATAGTTCAGGTATCTCCTCCTCAGTGGAAAGTCCTTTAACTTACCCCAGCAGAGATGCTAACTTGACCCCCTGTCTCATCTCTCACTTAGGAATATTTCTTACTTCTGATCCTACTGAAATAGAATTCCTTATGTGGTTTCTTTCCTCCCCACTGGGTTGTAAGTGCCTTTTAATTTTTAATCTACAATGCTTATAACAATACCATTTAAGTGCTGCATATATATTTGGGGAGTGAAGGTATGAATATTTATACATGTATGGAGAGCAGGTAGAAAGCAGACAGATAAATATTTATAAGCAGCTTATGAAAAAAGAAATTTGGGGAGTTCTGGGGCTTAACGAATACAAATAAAGAGAACAAAGTAGAGAAGAAAAGGAAGGGAACTATATAATAAAAATGCTGCAGAGGAGGAGGAATACTATGTTCCCAGTACAGAAAAGGAGGAGAGGTTTGTTGTAGATAAGGATGTAATGTGGAGGAAGTATGGGAGAAATCTGTCTTCCCGTGAGAGTTAAAGACCAATGAATATGAGAAAATGTGCCTTCTCCTAAAAAGATGAGATTTTTTATATGAATGAAAAACTTGAAATTTTAAAATTATATTTGTCAACTCTGATCAAAAGCATTTAAAGTACTTATAGCAATGAAAGCCATTATTCCTTTTCTCTCATATCTCTGTGTTGTTGTATCTGTATGTGTATGTATGTGTGTGTGTGCTGTGTGTGCACATATGTGGTTTGGAGGGTCTATTATCGGTGGTTCTTATGCAAATTAATTGTATATTTCACTTATGTATGCCATGCCCCCAGCCATAATGCTATCATAGGATTAATGACAAGTGCTAGGAAGTCAAAATGTGTGTCCTTGTAAAAGACTCATGGATTATTACTCTGGTAAAATAACAGTACTCTTCTGGAGAAACATGGTTTCTGCAGATGCTAAGATGTGTAACACAAACTCTCGTCCTGTTTTTCTTTCTAGAGCACTATTATGACAACTTTAATTAAGACTTGAAACTTCATCCATATTTGAATTTTACAGTTTTATGTTTATTTGCACATGTCGTTTAAGTGTGATAAGTATACCCTGAAAAGTTGACTAAATTCTCTCCCAAGGACAAGAGAAAGGTGGAAAGAATCAGGAATCATTTAAAGGCCAGAGTTAGGAAGAGAGAAATGTCATTTGTTGAGGTCACGTCCTGAAGTGCTGGCCAGCATTCAAGAGGAAGTTAAGAGGCAATGGGCAGGACCCAAACAGTCACTGTGTAGGTAGACAATCCCCTTAGCCATAGTTCACCTGGTACCTTTTAAAGTGCAAAGCATTTAGTAACTTGGAGCTAGAACTCCTGAATTTGAGTTCTAATTCTGCCATTTACTGGCTATGATCTCAGCAAAATCATTTAACCTCTGTCATCCTTGGTTTTGTCATCAAAAAAACTGAACGTATTTATCAATAGTGGAATTGTTTATGAATACAATTACTTTACTCTGGGTTGCAGTCTAACCAGGAGACAGTCTAGATAATCTTAGGCTCACAGCAAGTCAGAATGTGGAGTATTAGAATAAGGGCAGAAGTCTTAACAGCTGTTTGAAAACAAGAAGCTAAAACACCTATGCCAAGGATTCTGGGCCTGTAGTTCTGGAAGCCTGTTTTGAAATTTCTGGATCAGAATCAGACCTCATAGTCTGTGTTGGACGTGCCATAAATGTGTGTTGGTGAGAATCATGACTTTCCACATCAATATTATATTGTAGTTCCTTGATAGGAAAATAAAAGGTAAATGTATCTCAGTCAACAATTGAGATTGATGATATAGGTTTCCATGGTATTTAACCTTTACAAAATTACCTACCATTTTTCATCAAAATTGTTAATGTACTCCTGAGATAACTATGTTTGCCATGCTTTCTAGGGTTCCATCTTTTTTAATTGTTTTTAAGTTTTTTGTGCTTAACTTAGCAAATGGTAGGTGAAACTTTAAAATCCACAGAAATGTTCTTTTTTCCCTCAGATTGATTTAGAACATGCCTGCTTAATTTTATTTCCAAAAATATGAACTTATTGTATAGAGAAATAACAACCAAAATCAGTTTACTAAGAGTTTAAACAGGTACATACATTACTTTTCTTCATTTTGTGCCTTTGTAAGGGCAATTTGAAGGAGCATACTTAAGAATTAGGTTTGCAAACAAAATCTCCCTGTCTCCAAGAACATCAGTAATAACTAAAAGTGGTTTCTCTGGACTGTGTCTAATCTTCAGTGATTGATTTGCTATTCATTGGGAAACTATGGCTGCCACCAGGTTACACCACCTGTTATATAACAATGTATTGAAGCAAGGAGATGCTAAAGTCACTGGAGGGTTGGACTTGGCCTGTTAAGAGTGTGAACAAATGGAATGTGACAATGTGTGTTATTTCTAAAACAAACAATCCTGGGAATAAAGGGCATAGTCCACTGCTTTCATAATAAGACTATTCTTTTTTAAACAAAATTAAAATTAAAGGTTTATCTATAATAAAGGTCAAAGACTTAGAAGTGGGAAGATTAAGGCTCTAATTTTCATTGTGTTGGTAAGGAGCTAAGTAACTACAGGCTAAGGGTTTAACCTTACTGCACCTTGGATTATTTGAGCAGACTTTGGATTCCATCCCTTATTTTTAAGGTTTCAGTGCTAAGTTTCTGATCTGTTCTATTCTAAAATGGATCAATTTAAACCAGCTATTATTTGAATTTCAGGGTTTTCAGCTCAGTGCTTATTTTTAGTACTGCTATAATATTGCATAAACCAGTATTTAATATTCTTATAAAGGTACACCTGTTATAATGAAAAAGTGTCAGGTTTGTTTTATCTTACGAATTACAGTGTTTTCCTTCTCGGAAACAGCTATCAGTTCCACAATCTTGGCCACATTCATTCATTTCTACTTGTTGAAGTGTAGCTAAACCAGAATCAAACATTTTCTTGTGTGATGAACACACCTCCTACACCTCAAAGTATCAGAATTGTCATTGTTTATAGTCAAGTTAGGACAATGCCTTGAGAGTAATAAGCAAACTCTGAAAAGAAGAAAGGCAGAAAGTAATTGACTTTGCTAAGGATGTCACATTAGAATCAGTAACATTTTATATTTTTATCTCTCATTTTGTTAACATTTTCATTCATTAAATCTTAGACATCTGCTTAGGCACATTTGTTTTTCTCACACAGAATCATTAAATACTGTGCTTGAAGTAATTTAGTCAATTCCTTAAGATACAGTAATACGGTTCTGAAGATTGGTAAACTTTAATCCACCAGATTTTTTCCTCAGTATATTTTTTACTGTATTGCGTATTTCAAGTTCATGTTCATCTAATTTTTAAAAGATGAATAGTGAGATGAAAACTAAAGACCTAATGTTTTCAGTACTCGTTGTAACAGTTCTTACCACCAAATTGTTTCTTTTTATTTCCTAAGGGTTTTCTTTAGCTCTTTGGATACACAACTATGTTTTGGTATTTAGTACCTATTCTAACCACAGTTAGTAGAAAAGCAATCAGCCAGCAGTTTCACAAATCAATAAAGTACATAGGCTCAAATTAATTTTTTTTTACCTTTTCAAAAAGCATTTTAATGTGTCTACCAGAAAATCTAGTATTACATTTGAGGTTAACATTTTATTTTTTATTGTACTTTAGGTTCTGGGGTACATGTGCAAATCATGCAGGGTTGTTGCATAGGTACATACATGGCAAGGTGGTTTGCTGCCTCCATCCCCCTGTCATCTGTATCTGGAATTTCTCCCCACGTTATCCCTCTCCAGCCTCCCCACCCCCCACTGTCCCTTCCCTAGCCCCTCCCAACTGACCCCAGTGTGTGATTCTGCCCTCCCTGTGTCCATCTGTTCTCATTCTTTAACACCCGCCCATGAGTGAGAACATGCGGTGTTTGATTTTCTGTTCTTGTGTCAGTTTGCTAAGAGGGATGGTTTCCAGGTTCATCCATGTCCCTACAAAGGACACGAATTCATCATTTTTTATGGTTGCATTGTATTCCATAGTGTCTATGTGCCACATTTTCCTTGTCCAGTCTATCACTGATGGGCATTTGGGTTGGTTCCAGGTCTTTGCTATTGTAAACAGTGCCATGGTAAACATATGTGTGCATGTGTCTTTGTAATAGAACGATTTATTACCCTTTGGGTATATACCCAGTAATGTGATTGCTGGATCAAATTTCTATTTCTACATCCTTGAGGAATGACCACACTGTCTTCCACAATGGTTGAACTAATTTACATTCCCACCAACAGTATAAAAGTGTTCCTATTTCTCCACATCCTCTTCAGCATCTGTTGTCTCCAGATTTTGTAATGATTGCCATTCTACTGGTGTGAAGTGGTATCTCAATGTGGTTTTGATTTGCATTTCTCTTATGACAAGTGATGATGAGCATTTTTTCATGTGTTTGTTGGCCTCGTATATGTCTTCTTTTGAAAAGTGTCTGTTCATATCCTTCATCCACTTTTGAATGGGTTTGTTTTTTTCTTGTAAATCTGTTTTAGTTCTTCATAGATTCTGGATATCAGCCCTTTGTCAAATGGGTAGATTGCAAAAAAAATTTTTCCCATTCTGTTGGTTACCAGTTCACTCTAATGATTGTTTCTTTTGCTGTACAGAATCTCAGAAGTTTAATTATATCCCATTTGTCTATTTTGGCTTTTGTTGCCATTGCTTTTGGTGTTTTAGTTGTAAAGTCCTTGCCTATGCCTGTGTCCTGAATGGTTTTGCTTAGGTTTTCTTCTAGAGTTTTTATGATGTTACGTCTTATATTTAAATATTTAATCCATCTGGAGTTAATTTTAGTGTAAGGTGTCAGGAAGGGGTCCAGTTTCTGCTTTTTGCACATTACTAGCCAGTTTTCCCAACACCATTTATTAAACAGGGAATCCTTTCCCCATTGCTTGTTTTTATCAGGTTTGTCAAAGAGCAGATAATTGTAGATGTGTGTTGTTGCTTCCAAGGCCTCTGTTCTCTTCCATTGGTCTGTGTCTCTGTTTTGGTATCAGTACCATGCTGTTTTGATTACTGTAGCCTTGTAGTGTAGTTTGAAGTCAGGCAGTGTAATGCCTCCAGGTTTGTTCTTTTTGCTTAGGATTGTCTTGGCTATGCAGGCTTTTTTGGTTCCATACAAAGTTTAAAGTGGTTTTTTCCAGTTCTGTGAAGAAGGTCACTGGTAGCTTGACGGGGATAGCATTGAATCTATAAATTACTTTGGGCAGTATGGCCATTTTCATGATATTGGTTGTTCCTATCCATGAGCATGGAATGTTTTTCCATCTGTTTGCATCCTCTCTTATTTCCTTGAGCAGTGGTTTGTAGTTCTCCTTGAAGAGGTCCTTTAATATCCTTTGTTAGTTGTATTCTTAGGTATTGTATTCTCTTTGTAGCAATTTTGAATGGGAGTTTGCTCATGATTTGACTCTCTGTTCGTCTGTTATTGGTGTATAGAAATGCTCGTGATTTCTGCACATTGATTTTGTATCCTGAGACTTTGCTGAAGTTACTTATCAGCTTCAGATTTTGGGCTGAGACAATAGAGTCTTCTAAATATATAATCATGTCATCTGCAAGCCAGGACAATTTGATGTCCTCTCTTCCTATTGAAATACCCTTTATTTCTTTCTCTTGCCTGATGGCCCTAGCCAGAACTTCCAATACTATGTTGAATAGGAGTGGTGAGAGAGGGCATACTTGTCTTGTGCCAGATTTCAAAGGGAGTGCTTCCAGTTTTTGCCTGTTCAGTATGCTATTGGCTGTGGGTTTGTCATAAATAGCTCTTAATATTTTGAGATACGATCCATCAATACCTAGTTTATTGAGCGTTTTTAGCACTAAGGGCTGTTGAATTTTGTCGAAGGCCTTTTCTACATCGAGATAATCATGTGGTTTTTGTCATTGGTTCTGTTTTATGTGATGGATTACATTTATAGACTTGCATATGTTGAACCAGCCTTGCATCCCCTGGATGAAGCCTACTTGATCATGATGAATAAGCTTTTTGATGTTCTGTTGCATTTGGTTTACCAGTATTTTGTTGAAGATTTTTGTGTCAATGTTCATCATCGATATTGGACTGAAGTTTTCTTTTTTAGTTTCACCTCTGCCAGGTTTTAGTATCAAGAGGATGTTGGTCTCATAAAATGGGTTAGGGAGGATTCCCTGTTTTTGTATTGTTTGGAATAGTTTCAGAAAGAATGGTACCAGCTCCTCTTTGCATGTCTGGTAGAATTCAGCTGTAAACACGTCTGGACCTGGACTTTTTTTGATTGGTAGGCTATTAATTGCTGCCTCAACTTCAGCCCTTGCTACTGGTCTATTCAGGGTTTCAGCTTCTTGCTGGTTTAGTCTTGGGAGAGTGCAAATGTCCAGGAATTTATCTGTGTCTTCCAGATTTACTGGTTTATGTGCATAGAGTTGTTTGTAGTAATCTCTGATCATAGTTTGTATTTCTATGAAATTGGTGGTGATATCCCCTTTATCATTTTTATTCCATCTATTTGATTCATCTCTCTTTTCTTTTTTATTAGGCTGGCTAGCAGTCTGTCTATTTTTTTGATCTTTTCAAAAACCCAGCTTCTGGATTTATTGATTTTTTGAAGGGTTTTTTTGTGTCTTTATTCCCTTCAGTTCTGCTCTGATCTTAGTTATTTCTTGTCTTCTGCTAGCTATTGAGTTTTTTTTTATCTTGCTCCTCTAGCTCTTTCAATTTTGATGGCAGGATGTCAATTTTAGATCTTTTCTTGTTTCTTATGTGGGTATTTATTGCTATAAATTTCCCTCTAGACACTGCTTTAATATGTCACAGAGATCCTGGTACATTGTATCTTCATTCTCATTGGTTATGAAGAACATCTTTATTTCTGCCTTCATTTCATTGTTTATCCAGTCGACATTTAGGAGCCAGTTATTCAGTTTTCATGAAGTTGTGTGGTTTTGAATTATTAATCCTGAGTTCTAGTTTGATTGTGCTATGGTCTGAGAGACTGTTTATTATGATTTCCGTTCTTTTGCATTTGCTGAGGAGTGATATACTTCCAATTATGTAGTCGATTTTAGAATAAGTGCAATGTGGCACTGAGAAGAATGTATATTCTGTGGATTTGGGGTGGAGAGTTCTGTAGATGTCTGTTAGATCCGCTTGGTCCAGATCTGTGTTCAAGTCCTAGATATCCTTGTTGATTTTCTGTCTCATTGATCTGTTTAATATTGACAGTGGAGTGTTAATATCCCACTATTATTGTGGGGAGTCTAAGTCTCTTTGTAGGTTGTTAAGAACTTGCTTTATGTATCTGGGTGCTCCTATATTGTGTGCATATATATTTAGGATAGTTAGCTCTTCTTGTTGTATTGATCCTTTTACCATTATGTAATGCCCTTCTTTTTCTCTTTTGATCTTTGTTGTTTTAACGTCCATTTTATCAGAGACTAGGATTGCAATCCCTGCTTTTTTTTGCTCTCCATTTGCTTGGTAAATTTTCTTCCATCCCTTTGTTTTGAGTCTTTGCATGTGAGCTGGGTCTCCTGAATACAGCACACCGATGGGTCTTGACTTTTTATCCAATTTGCCAGTCTGTGTTTTTTGATTGGGGGATTTAGTCCATTTACATTTAACATTAATATTGTTATATGTGAATTTGATCCTGCCATTTTGTTACTGGTTGGATGTTTTGCCCTTTGGTTGGCGCTGTTTCTTCATTATGTCATTGGTCTTTACCATTTGGTTCTTTTTTGTAGTGGCTGGTACTGGTTGTTCCTTTCTGTGTTTAGTGCTTCCTTCAGGAGCCCTTGTTAGGCAGGTCTGGTGGTGATGAAATCTCTCAACAATTGCTTGTCTGTAAAGGATTTTATTTATCCTTCACTTGTGAAGCTTAGTTTGGCTGTATATGAAATTCTGGTTTGAAAGTTCTTTCCTTTAAGGATGTTGAATATTGGCCCCCACTCTCTTCTGGCTTGTAGGGTTTCTGCCAAGAGATCTGCTGTGAGTCAGATGGGCTTCCCTTTGTGGGTGACCTGACCTTTCTCTCTGGCTGCCCTTAACATAGTTTATTTTCTTTCAACTCTGGTGAATCTGACAGTTATGTGCCTTGGGGTTGCTCTTCTTAAAGAGTATCTTTGTGATGTTCTCTGTATTTCCTGTATTTGAATGTTGGCCTGACTTGCTAGGTTGGAGAAGTTCTCCTGGATGATATCCTGAAGAGTGTTTTCCAGCTTGAATTCATTCTCCCCTTCATCTTCTGGTACACCAATCAAGCATACATTAGGCCTTTTCACGTAATCCCATTTTTCTTGGAGCCTTTGTTCATTTCTTTTCACTCTTTTTTTCTCTTTTCTTGCCTTCTCGTTTTATTTAATTGAGTTAATCTTCAATCTCTGATATCCTTTCTTCTGCCTGATCAATTCAGCTATTGAAACTTGTGAATGCTTTGTGAAGTTCTTGTGCTGTGTTTTTCAGGTTCATCAAATCATTTATGTTCTTCTCTAAGAACATAATTATTATGTTATGTTAACATTGTTATTCTAGTTAGAATTTTGTCTAACCTTTTTTCAAGGTTTTTAGTTTCTTTGCATTGGGTTAGAACATGTTCCTTTAGCTCAGAGAAGTTTGTTATTACCCACCTTCTGAAACCTACTTCTGTCAGTTTGTCAAGTTTGTTCTCCATCCTGTTTTGTTCCCTTGCTGGTGAGGAGTTGTGATCCCTTGGTGGGGGTGAGGCATTCGGGTCTTTGATGGTTTCATCCTTTTTGCACTGGTTTCTTCCCATCTTCTCAGATTTATCTAGCTTTGATTTCAGGTAGCTGCTTGGGGATATGGCCTCTCCTTTGTCTGCCTGCAGAAGCGCTGCTGGGCTGCCACAGATTCAGTGGAGCTGCAGCCTAGATTTCCTGCATCTTTTGTTTACTCAGGAAGATTAGGCCCACCTCTGCAATGGCAGCTGCCCTTCCCCACACTGAGCTCGATCGTTCCTAGTTGTGCTCTAACTGATGTGCCGGCTGTGATACTCTCAAGTGAAAGGGCTTCAGCCTGCTGGGCTTTGTTGGGGAGGGATATTCCTAGCTGTATGGCCTGATTCCCTGCTTTCAGTTCCCTTTCTTTCTAGGGATCAGATAGCTCTGTCCCATGGGCTTTCTCAGAGTCAGCCAGTGCTTCCACCTAGATCTGTGCTGACAACCCCAGCACCGCTGGAGTTGCTGCTAAGCCCTGTTTAGGCAGCTCACGAGGGCTTTTCAGCCAGGCGAAGATCTCCTGTTCTGTGGGTTGAGGAAGGCTTGGGTGAAGCACACTATTCGAACCAAAGTCCCAGAACTGGAGAGCCCCCGATCCTCTGGTCAGTTGCTAGTACCTCCCAGGTGAGGCAATGCCCCACCCTGCCTCAACTTGCCCTCTTTGGTTTATACCCACTGTCCAACGAGACCCGCAAAATGAACCTGGTACTTCGCTTGGAACTGTGGAGACCACTTGGCTTGTGCATCTCTCTCACTGGGAACTGCATTCCATAGCTGCCTCTATTCAGCCATCTTGGAACCCTCCCCCCCGAAATTAATTTTTTATGCATAAGTTATATTCTTCCCAGTCATGGAATGATTCTTTATCAGTGTCATACAACCTACTCTCAAATTACTACCAAGGCCTGTGTGGCCAGGCCTCAGATTAGCACAATTTACTTTATTTGCCTATTTTTCCTCTTGTCATATCCATACTTTGAGCTAGGGTAGATCTCAGTGCCAGTCTGAAATGAAGTAGTCAGAGTATTTTGCTTTAAAACAGTCATCAGTAACTTTTTGGCACCAGGGACCAGTGTTGTGGAAGATAGTTTTTCCATGAATCAGGCAGAGGGAAAGGATGGTTTCAGGATGATTCAAGTGCATTACATTTATTGTGCCCTTTATTTATATTATTATTGCTTTGCAATATATAATGAAATAATTATACAATTCACCATAATGTATAATCAATGGGGGCCCTGACCTTTTTTCCTACAACTAGAGATTCCCATCAGGAGGTGATGGGAGACAGTGACAGGTGTTAGATTCTCATACAGAATGCACAGCTTAGATCCCTCACATACACAGTTCATGATAGGGTTTGTCCTCTTATGAGAGTATAATGCTGTCTCTGAGCTGCCAGGAGGTGGAGCTCAGGCAGTAATGCAAACAGTGGGGAGCAGCTGTAAATACAGATGAAGCTTTGCCCACCACTCCCCTCCTGCTGTGCAGCCTGGTTCCTAACAGGCCACAGACTGGTACCAATTCATGACCCAGAGGTTGAGAACTGCTTTAAAAGAACTAGCTAGTCAGAATCACATTGTGCTGATAGCTACTCTCACTCTCATGACTGCTTTGCCTCATAAAGTTTAGCATTTCTGATTTTCTCCTGGCCTCTATCTAATTAATTGATTTTTATCTCTCTCCTCCTATTGTACAAAATTTCTCCTGAATCTACTAATAACTCATTCTATGCCTACTAAATAATCTTGATACTTTTTTCTCCTCTAAAAGCATGAATTACCTTTCTGGTCACTCAGTAAATGTATACACTCCCTTTTTTTTAGCTTTTATTCCATTTCCTCTAGAATAGGTATGTCAGTTGGATGTTAGAAATTACACTGATGAACTAACTTGTACTAGCCACATGTAGTTGGTAACCACAAATCCAAATAAGCCTCCAATTATGATATAACTAAACAGAGTGAAACATTTCTAGGTGATAATATTTTGGGAGAGTGCAGCTACCTTGAGTAGTTACTGTTTTTCACAATTGAATTTGCTTCTTCTGTGGTGACAAAATCTCCTAGAGTTGTATGCAGGTACCTCTGGAGGGAGTTGGGCAAGGTTTGGGTAGGTAAGTTTGGATTGTTTCATAACTAAGATGTGGCCCATAGAGGATCTCCGCATTATATGCTGGCTTGCTCCTTAGAAGCTTACTAATGAAAATGTTTGTAATCTTCGCC
Organism: Plecturocebus donacophilus; assembly: GCA_004027715.1. Taxonomy (NCBI): domain Eukaryota; kingdom Metazoa; phylum Chordata; class Mammalia; order Primates; family Pitheciidae; genus Plecturocebus; species Plecturocebus donacophilus. The sequence continues at coordinate 119,127 of PVKP010002356.1, forward strand.
TACTGATTTACCTGCCAATAAAATTCCAAATTTCCCTTTTAATAACATGGAAATAGAATCTTTTAAAGTTAGCAATGGTAAATATCTCTGAACCATCTTCTTGCCTCGTGGTTTTATAAAGGCAAGAGAAAATAGATGGTTTCCAGTGCATCTGAATTTACTTTCTCCTGAAAATTCTGAAGTTAGAAGACTATATGATTTTCAGTAAGTTTTGGAGGGACTGACTGTAGTATCCCAGTTTTCTTTGGAATCTCTTCTTAAATTGAATCTTTGCAAATAATGTTTTCACCTTCTATTAAAACTATGTAGATAAATATTCACCCAATTATGTGAGGATCATAAACCAGTCCTTACAATACATCTTAGCATATCCTTGTTTTATTCTGTGAAGTGTTAGTTTTGCTACCCTAAACCTCTGTCTACCCTGCTGTCATCCCACCTCACTTCCATGAAGAATATTTTGTCTGGATCTGTAGATTTCCCAGTCCCCAGTGTGTTAATGTGAGGATTATTCCCTGGAGAGACAGAAGTGAGGATTGAGTCTCCAGTAGAGCTATTACTCTTCCACATCTGCTCCTTTCCTTGTAGGCCCTCAAATCTCCTGAATTAAGGAGAGAAACAACTCTATAAAAGAGAAGAAAAGCTGAGCTCTGTTTTTCATGGCTATAATCCCAGCACTTTGTGAGGCCATCTCAGGAGTTCAAGGCCAGCCTGGGCAACATGGTGAAACCCCGTCTCTACAAAAACACACAAAAATTAGCGGGGCATAGTGGTGGTGCATGCTTGTAATCCCAGCTACTTGGGAGACTGAGGTGGAAGGATGACTAGAGCCCAGGAGGCAGAGGTTGCAATGAGCCAAAATCACACCATTGCACTCCAGCTTGGGTGACAGAGAGAGACTCTGTCTCAAAAAGAGAGAGAGAGAGAGAGAGAAAATAAGCTTTTGTTACTCATGTAAGACTTCCTTGGGTTTTCAATCACAAAAATTTATCTCAGTTTTTTCACAGTCTGACCAAAACTCCAAACAAAATTACCTAATAGACTTGTTCTAATGATAGTTCCTTCAAATGGATCAAAATAAAGGATTCATTATTTATGAGGCATGGGACAGTTTTATACTTGAGAGATTCTAGGCTTGCTGGAGGCCCTGAGCAATAAATGGAAGTACACATACATATATACCATTTAAAAGTTATAAACCAAACTAACAAAATGCTAAATAAAAGGTATTTTAGTTTCCCTCCTTGATAAAAATACTGTTTTAATGACCAAGGAGGTCACATTTCAATTTAGAATTCTCAGGCTCCCCAGAGTTCTGTGCTTCTGCTTGGCTTACCCCACCTCCTGCTAAAACCTGTCACCTACCTTCTTCTATTCCCAAACCTTGGCTCTGTCCTGAATTTTGAGGGTCCTTGCACACATGTTTAAGGGTGCAAGGACCCTCTGTCCACTGCCACTTGGACTTCACGGTGTGCACACTGCTGATACTATCTATCCTCAGGAGAGTAAACTCTAGAAAGGCATCTGGGCTAGCCCTGGAATTGAATTCAGGGCCATTTAGGCAGGAAATTCTAGGATCCCATGGATCTGAAGGTTAATTCAGAAGGGAACATGGGCTCTGAGTGGGCATGGACTCCAGGTAGGCACACCTTCTTGGCCCCTTCTTGGTCTTTGGGACAGGGAAAGCTATATGCTGTGTGAAGAGGTAAGATCCAAAGAGGGCAGAGCAGGACCTTTTAAAGCAAGAACAGAGTGGGTCCACAAGCAAGGGTTTGAAGGCCAAGCTGAGACTATCTTTTCATGGTGTCTTGAATATAATATGTTCTTATGAACTACCTGTACTGATTAACTAACTCACTTACTGATTTCATCTTTGTGAATTTTTATTTTATATACAGACCTATAGCTGTCTCATTTCTTAGGAAATCATGACTAATCTTCATATGATAAATGTATACAACTAAAAATGTGGAGAAATCACAAATGCCTCTTTACACAAACTTTGCCTTTAGGAGATAATCAAACATATTTTATTTTTTCCTTTTAACACTTAACTAGTTCATATGAACAATAATAATTCCACCTTCTCAGTAATGGTCACGTAAGTTGTTCAAAGCATTTTGCTCCCCCTTCCTTACAAACCTATACTTACACATGCCGTCTGCCTCTCCACTGTGGATTGGGAAAATCATAAACACTCAAGAAAAATAAATACTTTCTCTACTGTTCTTTCAAGCTTCATTGAGACCCTCAACAAGAAACTGCCCAATTAACCCTTATCACATACCACTTAGAGTACCTGATGTTGTGATTTTGAGTTTCAGTGTGGGGGCTTCATTATTGATGATTAATTACATATGCCACATCTCTTTTAGATCAGTTGTACTTCTGTTTCAAATTCTCTCAAGAATTGCTGCCTATCTCTTTAAGTTGCCCTCCTAGGTCTCCTAAAAATAATTTCACATATATGACATAGCTTGTATTCTAAATCAGACCATCCCAATTTTGATGAAAATCCATCTAGTTCATTTTATGGAATGTGGTAAGAAGTACAGAGAATCTATTTCATTTTACAGAATATAGAAAACACTTTTTCTTAATTTTCTTTGTGATCTAAAACTCTCTTCTTTCTATAACTTGTGCAGTACAGTTATTGCTACAAAATAATTAAGAACTTCATAATGCATGTCTTTTTCAGAATTTTTAAAAGGCCACCTCTGAGTAGGCATGGTGGTTCACACCTGTAATCCCAGCACTTTGGGAGGCCGAGGCAGGTGGATCACCTGAAGTCAGGAGTTTGCAACCAACCTGGCCAACATGACGAAATTCTGTCTCTAAAAGAAAAAAAAAATACAAAAATTAGCTGGGTATGGTGGTGGGCACCTGTAATCCCAGCTACTCGGGAGGCTGAGGCAGGAGAATCACTTGAACACTGGGGACAGGAGTTGCAGTGAGCTTAGATCACACCACTTCACTCCAGCGTTGGCGACAGAGTAAGACTCAGTCTCAAAAAAAAAAAAAAGAAAAGGACACTTGTGTTTATTGTACCCTGTGGGGTGCCATAAGGGTATTTAATAAACGGTGTTTATTGCTAGAATCTTCCCCACCTCTAACCCAACATTCTCTGAGACTTTGTAGGGAAGAAAAATTTCCATTAACTCTCATTAAAAAAGGAGGCTTATTCTTCCAAACATGAAAGTGTAGAGGACAAAAATATTCTATCTGAAGCTAAAGAACTGAGAGTATTCTTCCTAAAACTACTTTTATTATTTTAAAAATCCACACTGTGTTTTATTTAGAATATTATCTTCTGTGGTACACAGTAGGCTCCTGTAGCCAGGTACCCACAAATACAGTGTTTAATCACAACTGTTACATAATAGTCCCAAAGGGCATCCCAGTCTGGGCTGTTATGCTGACTTCATCATGTCAGAGGCCTAGGCTTCCCCAGCTTCATTAAATTCTCCTATCCTGGACCCAAAGTAGCTGCTCTAGCTCCCACCATCATGTCCCCATGCCTTCAAAAGCAGAGGAAGGAAGGAAAATATGGTCAGTTCTTAGCTTAGAGGATGGGAAGTTTATCAGTAAAAGAAGTGGTGAGAATGGATATTACAGGCACATGTAATTATCTGTGACCTGTTGCAGCTTAATAGTACTGCATCTAAATAGCATTTGGAGTTAAATGTGAGGCCAGAATGTGTGCTTTGAATAGAGCAAGGAGAATTGGCATCATTCTACTTGAAGATGTAATCTGTGCAGAGTATTTTGAGATCTTATTCTGTAATGATAGATAACTTTAAATAGGTACCAGGCACTTTCCTGAATGCTTTACATGAATTATTTCATTTAATACTCAACCCTATGAGCTAGATATTTTGATTCCCCCATTTCACAGATGAGGAAACTAACGTGTAAAAAGGCTCACTAGGCTGCCTGCAGGCACAGAACTAATAAGTGGTAAAGCTGGTACTTGAATCCAGGCATTCTGATTCCAGAGTTGCCCCTCAAACCACTTGTGGTCCAGGCTCCACTTGGAATATTAGGCTGCCTGTTGAGATTGTATGGGCAGAAAGATTCCCCAAAACCTTTAGTTTAAATAAAAGTTTTTAAAAATATATGAAACAATGCAATAAAGCATTTGCCTCTTTCTGGGCTTCAGCCTGAAGTATTACTTTATTATTATAGTCAGGGTGGTAGATAGGAGATATTCTAGGTTTATGCTTAGTAAATGAAATCCAGCTTCATCTGAGGTATCAACTTAGACCAAAGGAGAGTAAAGAAAACAAATATGGGAGAGATCCAAGATGGCCGATCACTAGCAGCTCAGGATTGCAGCTCTCAGTAAAAGCGCAGAGAGCCAGTGGACACCACACTTACCGATAAATTTTTGCTGCCCACGGACCAGGACATTCCCGGCGGAGGAGCCCCACGGGTCGCCAGCGTGACCCTTTCGGCTGGCACGGCTTTTTTGCCGGCACCTCGGCTCAGCGGCTCTTGGTGAGGAGTAAACGGGACTGGGTCTCCTTTTGGATGATGTTTGGAGCTCTGGGAAGTCAGAGCAGTCCATCCATTTGATTGAAAAAGGGACTGAGAAGCCAGACCGGAGACCCCCGGGCAGAAAATCACCATGAACTTCAACGCTGCTGATTTAGCTAGCGTTGCGGGTCGCCACAGTAAAAATTACATAGATTCTGGAGCTGGGAATTAGCAAGCTCAACGTCCACTCAGAGACCTAATTTGAAAGCTGGTAATTAGAAAGACGACAGATGGATAAAACCATAAAGATGCCAAGAAGCCACCATAAAAAAACTGAGAACACTCAAAATCGCAAAGTCTCTCCTTCTACAGAGGTCGCTGGTTCCTCATCAGTAATGGAACAAGGCTTGATGGAAAACGAGTGTGAAGAATCATCAGAATTAGGCTTCAGAAGGTGGATGATAAGAAACTTCTGTGAGCTAAAAGAATATGTTCTAAACCAATGCAAAGAAACTAATAACTTTGAAAAAAGGTTTGACGAAATGCTAACGAGAATGGACAATTTAGAGAAGAACATAAACAAATTAATGGAGCTGAAAAACACAATACGAGAAATCCGTGAAGTATACACAAGTTTTAACAGTCGAATTGATCAAGTAGAAGAAAGGATGTTAGAGGTCGAAGACCAACTTAATGAAATGAAACGAGAAGACAAGATCAGAGAAAAAAGTGTAAAAAGGAATGAACAAAATCTCCAAGAAATATGGGACTATGTGAAAAGACCTAATTTACACTTAATAGGTATACCTGAAAGTGACGAAGAGAATGAATCCAAGCCGGAAAATATTTTTCAGGATATTATCCAGGAAAATTTTCCTAAACTAGCAAAGCATGACAATACTCAACTCCAGGCAATACAGAGAACCCACAAAGATATTCCTCAAGAAGACCAACCCCAAGACACATAATCATCAGATTTACTCAGATTGACACAAAGGAGAAAATACTAAGGGCAGCCAGAGAGAAAGGCCAGGTTACCCATAAAGGGAAGCCTAACAGACTCACAGCAGATCTCTCAGTAGAAACTCTACAAGCCAGAAGAGAGTGGGGGTTAATATTTAACATCCTTAAAGAAAAAAACTTTCAACCCAGAATCACATATCCAGCCAAACTAAGTTTTACAAGCCAAGGAAAAATAAAATTTTTTGCGAAGAAGCACTATATACAGAAACGAACAACCAGCATCAGTTATCCTAAAAACTTATCAAAAAGTAAAGAATATTACAACAATGAAGAATTTACATCAACTAACAGGCAAAGAACTAGTTAGCTTTAAATAACAGTATTAAATTCACATATAACAATATTAAGCCTAAACTTAAAGGGATTAAATGCCGCAATCAAAACATACAGTTAGACAAACTGAATAAAAAGTTAAAACCCATTGGTATGCTGTATTCAGACCTTTCTTATAGGCAAGGACACGCTAAGACTTAACATAAAGGGATGGAGGTAGATCTACCAACCTAATGGAGAGCAAAAAAAAAAAAAAAAAAAACCAGATTTGAACTCAGACCTGGAACAAGCAAATTTAATAAATATTTACAGAACCTACCACCCCATATCAACAAAACATATTTTTTTTCAATATTATA